>CAUYRT010022946.1:0-25107 GCA_963574885.1 Lepilemur ruficaudatus
CACAGCTAAAGAAACTATCACTAGAGCAAATAGACTACCCACAGAATGGGAGAAAATATTTGCTCTTTACACCTCTGACAAAGGTCTGATAACAAGAATCTACCTAGAACTCAAAAGAATTAACAAGAAAAAATCAAAAAACCCCAATTATAAATGGGCAAAGGAGATGAACAGTAACTTTTCCAAAGAAGACAGAATAATGGCCAAAAAACATATAAAAAAATTTTCATCATCTCTAATCATTAGAGAAATGCAAATCAAAACCACAATGAGAGACCACCTAACCCCAGTGAGACTGTCCTCTATCAAAAAATCCCAAAACAACAAATGCTGGTGAGGATGTGGAGAGATAGGGGCACTCTTACACTGTTGGTGGGACTGCAAATTGGTGCAACCTTTGTGGAAAAGAATTTGGAGATTCCTCAAAGAGCTAAAATTAGAATTACCATTTGATCCAGCAATAGCATTATTAGGCATATACCCAAAAGAGCACAAGACATTCTATGATAAAGACATCTGCACCCAAATGTTTATGGCAGCACAATTCACTATTGCTAGGTCATGGAAACAACTCAGTTATTTTTTGATTACTGTTTGAGTGATGTGTCTTTTCCATTATTTATTTTTAATCTAAACCTATTTTTGGGGGGGGGACAGAGTCTCACTGTGTTGCCCTGGCTAGAGTGTCATGGCATCAGCCTAGCTCACAGCAACCTCAAACTCCTGGGCTTAAGCGATCCTCCTGCCTCAGCCTCCCAAGTGGCTGGGACTACAGGTGTGAGCCACCATGCCCGGCTAATTTTTTCTATATATTTTAGTTGGCCAATTAATTTCTTTCTATTTCTTTAGTAGAGACAGGGTCTCACTCTTGCTCAGGCTGCCCTTGAACTCCTGACCTCGAGTGATCCACCCCTCTAGGCTTCCCAGAGTGCTGGAATTACAGGTGTGAGCCACTGAGCCCAGCCCTAACCTAAACCTATTTATGTCTTTATATTTAAAATATGTCTCTTATAGACAGCATATAGTTAGGATATTGTTTTTTTGTTGTCATCCAATCTGACAATCTCTGCCTTTTAATTAGTGAGTTTAGACCACTTACATTTAATGTACTTTAATGTAATTAAACTGACATGATTGAATTTAGGTCTATTATATTATTATTTTGTTGTTTCCCTCTTTTTTTATTTCTCTCTTTCCCCTTTCCTGCCTTCTTTTGCATTATTTGAATATTTTTAGTATTATATATTTATTTTAGCTACATCTCTTTACATTACTTTTGTTTGTTTCTATAGAAAGTATAATATACACACCAAATTTTTTATAGTCTACCTAGAGTTAATAATTTACCATATTAAGCAAAATATAAAAGCTATAAATGTCAATTTTAAAGTGGTATCCAAGTGTAAAAGACAAGATGAAGGACAATGTGTACAGTTTGTTTAATATTTATGTGGTAAATACAAATGTATATATGTTTGAACATGCATATAGTATTTCTGGAAGACTATGCAAGAAATCCTTAGTAGTGAGTGGCTCTGGAGAGGGCAAGAGTAGGAGAGAAGATAGGGATGGGAGGAGAGTTTCTTCTCATGGCATATCTATTTATATCCTTTTTTTTTTTTTTTTACAAATTCACCTATTACCTTTTCAAAAAATAATTTATAAAAATTCTTATCATTTATTATTCAAAATATTCCTTGAAATATCAATAGTGGCACAGTAATTATTAAAGATTTTACACAAGCTCACTTTCTTAAAAATGTAGAAGCTCTGCTTTTAAAAGGATAATCTGGCCAGGCGCAGTGGCTCACGCCTGTAATCCTAGAACTCTGGGAGGCCGAGGCAGGTGGATTGCTCAAGGTCAGGAGTTCAAAACCATCCTGAGCAAGAGCGAGACCCCGTCTCTACTAAAAATAGAAACAAATTAATTGGCCAACTAAAAATATATAGAAAAAATTAGCAGGGCATGGTGGTGCATGCCTGTAGTCCCAGCTACATGGGAGGCTGAGATAGGAGGATCCCTTGAGCCCAGAAGTTTGAGGTTGCTGTGAGCTAGGCTGATGCCACAGCACTCTTGCCTGGGCAACAGAGTGAGACTCTGTCTCAAAAAAAAAAAAAAAAAGGATAATCTAAAGCAATGGAAATTATACATCAGTGACCAGAACTGATGGTCTGGTCCACTTACTTCAAAGAGTAAGAAGAAGTTAAATTAAAGGTCCCAGAATCTCTTTAAAGGATCACCTGCCACCTTCCTCAATGCTGTTGGTACCACAATATCCAACCTCCTGTGGCTGGTCTTAGTGAATCAGGGACATCCCATTCTTCTTGCAGTGACTGGTTTACAGGTGAGCATGGGGTACAGTCACGGCCAGTGAACCTGAGAGAAGTCCATTGGTAATTAGTTTCCTGGTCACTTCTTCAATGAGTTTTCTCAAAAGCCCTTTTAAATTAAATTATTTCTATTCTAGGTTCGAAGGCAACTGAGCCAACATAGATGAACCCATGTTCAGGTGTAGCTGAAATAGGTGACTTCCCGCATGGTATGAAGAGATACATGGGTCACAGTTCTTAATTGCAGGCCACAGGATCTACTCTAGCTGGTTTAACTAAAGGGGTATTTATTAAGAGATGTAAATAGTGGAGAAGGCTGAAGAAAAAGATGTAGACCAGTAGTTCTCACCCTTTGCTGCACATTAGAATTGCCTGGACAGCTTAAAAAAATAAAATGCTCGTGTCTAAGCCTCATTCAGACCATTACATCAGTATTTGTTAGGTCTAAGTTCCAGGTAATTCTAATGTATAACCAAGATTCGGAACTATTACTCTAGGTCAGATGTGGTGGCTCACACCTGTAATCCCAGCACTCTGGGAGGCTGAGGCAGGAGGATCGCTTGAGCCCAGGAGTTTGAGGTTGCTGTGAGCTAGGCTGACACCACGGCACTCTAGCCCAGGTGACAGAGCGAGACTCTGTCTCAAAAAAAAAAAAAGAAAGAAAGAAAGAACAGTTACTCTAGGCCAATGGTTCTCAACCTTGGCTATATATTGGAATCACTGGGGGAATTTTTAAATGCTGATGCCTGGGCTCCACTCTCAGAGATTGTGATTTAATCAATCTGGGCTGTGGCCTTGGCATCTGGGGTGTTCAAAACTTCCCAGGTGATCCAAGCATTGTGGACAAATGCACAAGGTTCCCCATGCCATCCAAGTATTGCCCAAGGATTCGAAACAGCTCAAGAAGACTGGTTAAACAAACATGGTTCATCCTCAGAGTGGAATACTACGCAGCTAATGAAAAGGGCAAGGTGGCTCTCCGTGGGCTGACAGCAAAGGATCTACAAGGCACACTAAAAAAGAGCATGTAAAAAACATGGTGCTACAATTTGCGCTAAAGGGGAAATACGAATACTCTTATATCGTCAGAGACTCTCTGGAAGGATACGCACAAAACGGGACTCAGATCCTGATTCCAGAGAGAGCAACTGGGTGGTTAGAGGACAAACATGAGGAGAGACTCATTCTACCTTTTGAGTTTTGTACCTATTATATAAATAGAATCTGCTTTATAAGAGAATTAAAATCTACTATATGAAAATACCCTGCAAGGTATAATATATGATTCATTCACTCATTGATTCAACATAGATGCAACATAGATTCAACATAGATGCAACATCTATGATTCAACATAGATGCATCTACCTCCCTTCAGTCTGAGCCCTGTTCCAGTTCTGTGGAAGGGCCATGGTGAGGTCCCAGAGGCTATAAGCCCTCCCACCACCATGTGGCGGGTACAGCAGCAGAGGTGGCACACAGGACCCTGGCGTGCAGAAGGGGGGTGATGGTTCAGTGTGAGGGGCCCTGGGAAAGTCTGGTAGAGAAGACATTTGAACTGAGACTTGAGGGAGATATAGGATTGTGTTTGGTGAAGAGGAATATTCCAGACAGAACAGCTTGCATAGTGTGGGGCTTGAGAGCAGGCACAGTATGCTCTGAGTAGGAGGAGCAAACAAGAGGGCCAGAGCAGAGGTCGGGTGTGTGTGTGTGTGCATCTCCCTGAGCCTCCCCGACCTCTGTGTCTTCACTGCCTGGCCCCCGAGCCCGGGAAGCTTGCAGTCCGAGGGTCCCGGCTGCGGTGCATTTCTACTCTCCTGACCCAATCCAACTGGAAAATGCCAAACGACGGGAACTACTGGGCTCAGAGGTACATCCAGCTGTGCTTGATTATTGGTTCACTTAGAAACACCTTGAACCAAGGAAAAGAAGAGGACAGACAACCTCTGCTCTTGAAATACTGTTGTGATATTTTAGGCTTTTATCTGAAGAAACAGCTTCATGCTTTCCAGGGAGTGATGTGTTCCCCCCGTACCCCCAGCCACTGCTGGATTGAATGAAGGCAGAATTCTGAGACCAGAGATGAGTTTCCCACATTCTCTCTCCCCTTCCCCTTCTTGGGCCCCCCTGTGCTGCGGGGGCTAAATAGGGACACGGGCAGCGAGGACACCGAGGCAGTGCAGAGAAACGGCAAATGCATTTTCGACAGGATGGTGGCAGACATCGCAGAGGATGGGCAAGAGGGACTGGGTGGGGGGTGGCAGGAGGCCACGGGAGCAGGGAGACAGCCCCAGGAGCGTGACAAACAGAGATGGGAAAAGCAGTGGCAAGCAATGGAAAGCACAGAGGCATTTAGTGGAGAGATAGACAGTGAGACAGACAGACAGAAGTCTGGGCCGGAGGGAGATGACTTCCAGAGACATAGTACTGGCTTCCTACGGCTGCTGTAGCAAAGCCCACAGTGGGTGGCTTAAAGCAACAGAAATCAATTTTCTCACAGTTCTGGAGGCCATAAGTCTAAAATCAAGGTGGCAGAAGTGCCACGCCCTCTCTGAAGCCTCTAGGGGAAGATCCTTCCTTGCTTCGTCCTCAATCCTGGTAGTGGCCCGCAGTCCTTGGCATTCCTTGGCTTGCAGAGACATCACTCCCATCCCTGCCCTTATCATCAGGTGGAAATCTCCCTGTGGGTCAAAATTTCCCTCTTCTTATAGGAACACCAATTACAGGATTTAGGGCCCTCCATCATCTAGTATGACCACGTCTTCACTTGATGACATCTGCAAAGGTTCTATCTCCAAATTAGGTGACACACAGAGGGACCAGGGGTTGGGACGTCAGCATATCTTTTGGGGAGGACACAATTCAACCCACAAGAGATCGTGTCAATAAATAAGTTTCCTCTTCTGCAAAATTGTAGACATGTAGCTAAGGATTCTGGGGCTGCCTCCAAGCTCGGAGATAGAAAGTGGTAGATCTGCCAGGCCCACCGCAGGCATGCAGGGGTTACACCAAGCACTGCCAGGCCCGGCTTAGGCTCAGGGTGTGAGCAATGGTGAGCAGGCGAATCTCACAGAAGGGAGACCCTATCCCTTTGGCCATCCCTTCAGACCCTTTTCAGGCTGCTCCCAGCTCCAAAAATTCCCTGTCTGGGCTCTGAATCAGCCTGCCTTTCCCAGGTCACCCGCTAGAGTATCTTCTTCCTCTTTCTCCCCCAGCCACCCTCACCTGTCCTGTGTACCGTTCCCTCAGGCTCAACTCCTTGGCCAATAAACTCATTGCCAACAGCACAATTGGTTTCATGTGCCAGTTGGACATCGGCTTCTTAATAAATGGGAGCTACTTAGAGACAACATTCCTTAGTGCAGAAGAGAGATTTAGCCCAGTGGGGCTGTATCATGTTCCTTAAATCACTAAGCATCTGTGAGAAGTAGGACATGGTCCTTGGGGCAAGCCAGTTCTTTGGGGATTAGCTCTCCAACTCAGTGCTAACTGGCTGACCTAGACAGACCTTGAGGGTGAGATGGGGCAGGTGGGAAATTGCATAACCTACTCATGAAAAAAAAAATCCAGTGACCCAGGAATCACCAGGTCTGAGCTTTAGCCCCAGCTCTGCTCTCAGTTCCTATGCGGTCTGGGGTGGGCTCTCGCATCTGCAAAACTGGTTGTAGCAACTACCTGTTTAACTGACAACAGTCCCCTTCTCCTCTCTGGGCCTTCGTCTCCCCCTCCTTCCAGCGGGGGAATGAACAGAGGTCTCTTCTGGCTGTAACATTTAGTGATTTTTACAAGATGGTTTGGCTCAAATCATACTTTTAAAAATCTTGTCCGTGTTTGAACACTTCAAATATTTTATTACTAGGTCTACAGTACATAACAAAGCAATTGTGTAATTAAGAGATAATGTCAATGCTGTAGAACAACGTTGACAAGATAATAGCTTCCGAAACCACAGAAATGCCAAAGCAAGTGAACAGGTTGGTAAGTGGAAAAACAAAAAGCAAGCGGCAAATGGCCCTGAAGCTCTTTGCAGTCCAAGGTGGTCCATTTGCCCCCTCGCTTGGGTTCTGTTGTGACACTCAAGTTCTGGTCTACATCATGCCCCAGGGCCCTGTCATGCACCCCAAAGCACATGGGTCACAACTGAAGAAGGCAGGGTCGTCTGCAGTAGCTGGGCCCTGTGTCTTCACTTGCAGACTCATGGAGACCCCAGTGGCTGTCAGGCCTGGAGGGGCCAGAGACCATTGAGTTCAAACCTCCTGGCACCTCAACATGGCCAGATACAGGAGATGAGACCAGAGGCAGGAAGGATTTCTTCAGGTAACTTCTGAGCTGGCTCATGGAAGGAGAACTGGAGCCCTGGGTTCTCTCCCAGCTTGCCACTTGTCCTTAAAATTAGATCCAGTTTCTCAGGTGAGTGAAAGGACTTGGAGGAGGTAGAGTAGGATGGGTCATGTGACATTGAGGCCCAGCAGCCCAGCAGACCTAGGGGATTGGGCATTGTCCTAATCAGACTGCCTAGAAAGACAAGCGTCATGGAGGGATACAACTGTGAAGGCCACGATGCAGGGAAGGGCTTGTTCGCAGTATCTCACGGCATTGGGAAGGGCGCATACCCGTGGCATTAAGGTAAGGCAGGAATAGCACAAATAGGAAAATGTTGGTTTATGGCAGGGAAAGAGGCTAGACTTGGCTCTCCCAGAAAAAGAGAACTCGTGTGCTGCAAAGAGCACTGGCTTTGGAGCCAGAAGAACTGAGTTGAATCCCGTAATAAATCACGGATTTCCCTTTGCTGGGCTGCAGTTTCCTCACACTTGAAATGAGGGCAATGGGCCCAGTCAATCAGCAATGCTCACATATCCTGCGCCGAGGCTAACTTCCATTTCCAGCTACTCCTAGGCTTGTTGGGATGATTGAGGGGCTAAGAGCTCCTTGAAGCCTCTCCCAATTCTAGCATCCACAGATCCTAGGAAAATATCAAATGGATTCACAATGATTTTGATCAATTCCTGGATGCCTGAGGCATAATGGGATCCTGCATATAATTGTGGGGTTGAGGCATACCTGACCATGAGAGCATTGTAGGGGGACATGCAGCCCACTGACTCCCCTGTTGGACACATACCCAGGGGTGAATGGGTCACAGGTCCACAGAGGTGTATGGTCCTTCCTCCCACATCCCCATGCCTTTGTCCCTGCTGTTCCCTCCACCTGGAACCCCCTTCTTCTCCAGCTGAACCCCCTCCCCTCCCTTCCTAGCCAGCTCTCGGGACACCAACTAGGGAAGCTTTGCTGATTCCTCTAAGCAGAGTTAATTGCTTTCTTTGTCACATTGAATTATTTATGTTCTGACCTGTCAAGACTGTTTGTTTTCAGATTTGTCTCACGGGTTAGACTTCTCGAGAGCAGAAACTGTCTTTTCACCTCTCTAAATTGGGTAATGAGCAGAGTGTCTACACAGAGTAGCAGCTCCTAAACTGCTGTTAAATGGAAGGAAGGAAAGATAAAGAAGAATGCGAAGAAGACAGAGAGGCAGGCAATGGAAATAGGTGGAAGGAAAGAAGAAAAAGGATGGTTCCAGACTCCTTTTCTCCCCGTAAGGTCACTAGAGAAACTCCAATCCTCTTCTGCGCCTTTGTGCTTTAACTGGGCATCGTCTCTCTTCTCCGGGGTCGGTGGGAAAACACGCCTCCCTCTAGCCATCAGGCAACAGGGAAGAAAAGGACGCAGCTCCCTTCTGAGTGTCTGTGCCCAACTCCCCCTTCTGCCTCCCTCCCCCACACAGAAGCCGAAGGAACTATTAGATTCAAGCTCCTTCACTCTGGGAGTGGAGCCATTCCTTAATACCATCAATAACTGGGGGTGGGAGGGTAGGGGGAGGAGGATAATTGTCTGCTGTACTTGAAAAAAGAAATCTCCCTCCATTCCCCACGAGTTACTAGCAGGAAATGTAAACACAGCAGCAAGAGTGACCCATTACCCACAGCCCAGGAGGTTCTTTTAAACACAGCATCTGCTTTTATAGGCCCCCTGGATAATACAGTTCTTCTGCTTTTTTTTTTTATTTCTAAAATCATGATTTCAATGGCACCAACTGTTTTATATTTATTTATTATAAAAACAATGGGACAACAATAAAAGAAGTTACAGGAACGTTACTCTTTCCCTGTGTGTGTTCATGGGTATATGGTTTGGACCAGTGGTGACTATCACGTAATCCAATTATTTTAATTCTGTTTTTCCATTTCATATTAATCCATAAGAATGTAGCATGTCGCTACACAGTCTCTGTAATTATCACGTTAATGGCTTTCTTAATATCCCATCAGGTTGGTGTGCCGTAATTTACTTTACCATGTCCCTCTTTAGAACATAACCTTTTAAAACATTAAACAGAAAGCTTATCAAGGTTTTAAAATAGATGGGGAAGGCGGTTTCTTGGCAACGCATGCGGCGGTTCTCAGGTGCGCATGCCCGGAAGTGCGGCGTCCGCGGTGGGAGCAGGGCCCGGGCCGAGCGGGCAATGGTGGCGCGGGTGGTGGGGACAGCAGGGATCTGCTCCCAGCCCCACTGCCCCTCGGGCCTTAGCTCTGCCTTTGGTCAAGAAGCAGTCACTGACCATGCTTGGGAACTAATAATAGTCATCGTAATAACAATGGCTAGTATTGATTGAGCTCTGCACTAAAAGCTTTATAAAATGTATGTCATTTAATGCTTACAACGAGCCAATATAATAGTACTATTATTTTATTCCCCATTGTACAGCTAAAGAAACTGCAGCCCAGAGGTCACACAGCTAGAGGATGGTGGTCCTGCCTTCCTCTCTCAGGGCCACCGTGGGTTCTGTGCACTCAGTGACTCCCGTCCTCCAGGGTCACTAGGCGTGGCTTACCCAGGCTGACCTTACAGGGTTCCGGTTCTATCTGGAGCTCTGGGGGTCTTCATGACTCTCAGCAGTGGCCTGGACAAGAGCACAGAAGGCCTTCTGAACCCACCATTTGTGGGTAACTTACAGGTGGGAGGAAGGGACATTTGCTGGTGACAGGAACTGACTTGGACATCTAGGAGCAGTAAATAGAGCAGACACAGGCAGACCTGGATTTGCATCCTGGGCTCTGGCATTTACCTGCTGTGTGGCCTTGGACCACTTACATGTCTTGAAGCCCCAGTTGCCCAGTCTGTAAAAGGGAGATAATAGCACCTACCTCCCAGGGTTGTTGTAAGGATTCAAGGTGGCAATGCATGACTCATATGCAGTGCTCAGTAATGGGCGGCTGTTTCTATTATCTAGACAGACCAAACGAGGAGCCAGCTCTAATCAGATAAATTCCTTAGGGTCAGACGCAAACCCTCCACTTCCACCCAGTACAAGATGGGGAAGAAAAGTGTGAACACCAAGGGAAAACATAAAGGTTTCATTTTGCATCAGCTTCAGAGGCATGGCTAGGAGGAGGATGATGACAATAACAGCAACAGTAAGAAGAATGCTGACACTCACTGAGTACTTATTATGTCAGGCACTGTGCTACCTACTGTACATGTGTTGACTCATTTCATCTCCACACATCACTGTGAGATAGGGCTGATTATTTCCATTTTACAGATGAGGAAACTGAGGTGAGCATTTTGTAGCTGCCTGCGATATTCCCACAGCCTTTGCTGGGTGGACAGCAGCAGAGCGTCTGGCATGAGGGCACGATGAGCCCGCTGCTCTGTGCTGGGTGGAGCCTCTTGGAGGATCCCTTTCAGTTCCAAGGGCCCCAAGGGCAGAGAGAGGAAGGGGGAGCTTCTAACTGGTGTCTTGAAAGAACAGCCACAATGAGTCCCTCTTTGAAGGAACTCCAAAAAATGTCCAGCAAATACTCCGAAAGGCCCAGGTTAGTCCCATCAAGAAGAGGACATGGGGAGGGACAGCCTTCCTCAGGGGTCAGGGCTCCACTTTTGCTGCTGGTGCCAGGCTTGAGTCTTGTTGCTCTCTAAAAACCCCACACTGTGCCTAGCACATGACAGGCATTTGGTAAAAGTTTGCTGTGTGAATGCAAGTGAAGGGTCTGTGAGGTCCCAAAGGGGCGTGTTGTGCCTTGTGGGGAAGCTATAGGGAGAAAGACACCAACTCAGTATAAGGACAATGTGTCCATCCAAGTGTGCAGAGGGGGATGGTGGCTCCAGTTGATTGGCAGTGAGTCTCCTGTCACTGGATGTATTCCAGGAGGGATTGGAACAGTCACCCAACCAGGAGGCCAACTGCAAATGGAAGAGTGAGCACGTGACCTTCAGGGTCCCTGCCAGTTCTACGGTCCTGAGACTCCACTATGGTCTCCTCTTAAAACTTTCTCCTTCGTTTCCCATTCCTGAGATGGAAAAGGACTGCGAAGCCTATAAACCACTTCCTTTGGAGAAGATAATAATAGAAAATTAGCTCTGTGTATTGAACTGTGAACACTTAAAGACTGATAATGCCTAAACTTAATCCAGAGTGATACATCTTTAATGTTGGTGTTATTCCCGGAGCGCACCTCATGGTGGGGTGGAAATAACTCGGAGCCACAAACTACCTTGAAAGTCTTGCTGGGACCTGAAGCCCTCCGCTGTAATAACAGGTGACCTGCAGGCGCCGGAGCGAGTTTGGCCTAGGAGGAGAACTCTGACAAGGGAGAGACCACAGACCTCTCATAAACCCCACACAGGAGTCCCGGCCTTCTCCAAAACACTCAGGAAATCAAACAGCCACTCCTCAGGGCCCTCTGCCCATGCTCCCGGAGCTCACAGCCCTGGTCCCAGCACAGGTGAGGCTGAGCACCCCATGCTGGCTTCCAGTTCGGCAACAGCCTCAGACCTCACTGTGGAAACAAGGGAGAAACAGAAGGGGTATGTTCCCCTGTGCCTGACGCTCCTCACACTGGAAAGGTGAGCAGGGAGAGGCAGCCAGGAGAGGGCAGGGGTGCCAGTCAGCGGACAGAGATCGTCCATGCTAGAGAGCAGCTGGTGGCTTCAGGGGTGAAGCCACTGTGACAGCAGGCAGCAGTGATGGGGAAGGAGAGAGGTAGAGTGGCATCAGGCTAGCACGGAGAGCCTGGGGGCTCCCTGAGATGTGGGGACACAGGAGCCATTGAGCATTGGTGCTGCTTGGGGAAGATCCCACAAAGCTAGAAAGCCCATGACTAGGCCTCATTTCCTCTGCCAATCTCTCCCACAGATCCCCAAAACTGGATGCATAGATGCCCCTCAAAACATGCATGCAAGATCTGGGTCCACACTGGTTCCCAGCCCAATCTGGCCAGGCTACAATGTCAGCAGCAGCCTAGGCCTACACGGCAACCATCCTCAGCAACCTAGGCCTGCACTGCAACCATCCTCAGCAGCCTAGGCCTACACTGCAACCACCCTCAGAATCTGTGCGACATGGGGAAGTCTGGGCATCACAGGACTACCAAGTCACTGTGTTGCACTGTGGCATGTGTGTCACCCAGCATCACCAGGTACCAGGCTTCCACCTGAGAGCTCCTTCCAAGGTCTATCCAGCCTCCTCTTGGCCAGGGCTCCCTCAGAACCGTAGCTGCTCATCTGGGTCCCCACCACCCCTTCACTGTGGCACAGTCCTGGTCACACCCCTCCCCAGGAGCAGTGTGGCCTGCATCTTGTTATCTCCCATCTGGGTGCTCCCCATCTGCAGGAGGCTGCCTCGTGGCACCTGTCCTCGCTAGCTACAGTGCCAGGGACCAACTGGCTAGTCCAGCATTGTGTTCTGCACGGTCCCCATCCCACAGTTTCCTCAGTCTTGCAGAAATTCTGATGAGGGAGCCTCACTCTACACTCCCCAACCTCATCGCCAAGCTTTAGACGGGCTCTAAAACACATCAGGTGTGGTCTTGCCACACTGTGAGCATCCTGAGGGCAGGAATGGGATCTTTTCATCCCTGCACCCTGAGTACCCGGTATAGGACAGGAGCTCAGAGAATTCTGATCAACGAGTACCTGGACCATTCACCCTCATGGTGCAGGAAGGAAAAGAGTGTCCCTAGAAGCTGCCGCCAATTTGCTGGGCCAGGCTGTCGCAACCTCGTCCATCAGTCAGACTCAGAGTGGGTAAGTGAAGCTCAAGATCGCTCCTTTATCCCTCTATTTCTACAAAAGAGGGCAGAGGCAGCTAATAAGCATAAGCCGTTATTCTAATATTCCATGTCCCCAACGCAAAGTGGTGGTAAGTGAGTGACTTGCTCCTCTGTTTTCTATTGCATCTCAATTTAGAGCCCATATCAGTAGAAATCAGTCAGACCCTGGCTCAGGGGTGGAAAATTACAAAATGTAGAAGTAGCGGGATTCTAGCTAAGACCTGCCCTTGCCTTCTCTTGGGTTGGCTTAGAACCTGGGATGGGAGGATGGCGATGCAGCCACGACCTGGGACTTGGGAAACTCAAGTTCCTGGGCAAGGTGAGAAATGCCATACATACCTCCTGTGCCATCCTTTTAATGGTCCAGGGGAGATAATCCTTCTCTCTCCCTAATTAGGTTCAATTTATAGGGAAGATATGCAGACAAAATAGCCTTCCCTAACTAGTTCACCGCAGCGACAACCCCTGGGAGGGGGCAGTTTCAGCAGCTGCTGGTGGGCCCCTTCTGCCACTCACAGCTGCTTAAGCAGCAGGATGGGAAAAGAGGGTTCTCTAGCTTGGTCTCTCTGGGTTCATCACAAAACATCTCTTGAAATGCTCCAGGAATCAGGCTGGAATTTATCATACATTTGGGGCAAATAAGTCAACCCAGTGAAAAGATTTGCTGCAACTCCTGAGAGTTATAATAGCACGAGAAATGGCCTCTCAGATACAACGGCATAAAATCTGAAGTTTTATGGAGAAAAAACTTAGGCAGACATATTTACCCAGGCCATGTATGTGAGCTGGAAGGGGTGGGTGCCTTAAGCATCAAGCTTCTCCGCGTGGACTTTATGACAATTTTAATTAGTTGCTTGTGTGACTGTCTACTTTATGCCTCCTCCCACCCCCCAGACTGCCAGCTTCCATGAGTGCAGAGGTGGCTTCTACCTCTTCACCATCAGTCCCCACCGGCACGCTAGTCCTGACACAGGAGACATTTACTAACTATCTGTGAAACAAATAAATGAGAGGCTAAGATTTCTCTTTAAAGCCAACTAGAAAACCGGAATAAAATTGAAATCATTGATAGTACTGAGAAAGATGGAAAACTATCCATTGCAGTTAGAATTTGTATTTCTCTAATTCTTGTTCACAGCTAGATCATGAATGTTAATGAATGGGCTGTATTTTTAATCCAAGTGTTGATTTCTATAGAAAAGGTGTAATAGCTTATAAGCGTGTGCTATGAGGTCTGAGACACTGCCAACTCTTCTGAGAACCCTGTCTGGATAATGATGCCAGATAAGCACCACCCCATCTCATAGGCATGGTGCCCAACAAAAGGACAGCAAATGTCAAACCAGCATTCCCCAGCCATCCAGGGACAGGGAGAAGAAGCAACCAGATTTTTGGTAGCAGTACCGACCTCATGGGGAACAGGTGTTTGCTGAACTAGGAACTCACTCCCAGCAGGCTGACAGCGAGCCTGCTAATTGCTTCCTCTGTGGAGGACTGACCCACAACCTCTCTCTGGCTGGGAAACATCGTGGAAGAACTGCAACATCAAGAAGGAAGTCCTTCCCATGCGACGTCAAGGACATTTTCCTGTTTCCTTTTCTAGCTTCTCTGCAGGGGACTTTGAGGAAACTAGGATCTGCCACAGAAGTGGGTGACAGCAGTTCCTGGCCACTTTAAAGACCATAATGATCCCCATTCATCTCATTTCCTGCCCCTCTAGACAGAGCCAACTAAGTTACTTAATATGCTAATATGCTTGAATCCCTTGCTTAGAGAATTTATTTGTTTATGTAAGGGAAAATTAAAGCCCTACAGTAAGCATCACGGGAAACTCCTGGAGTTCATGCGTTAGATTTGGAAGCAGGACACCCACCATCAATGCTTTATCCTCTAACAAGTTAAAAAACAGTGTAGCCCCCTGAAAACAAGTTCCCCTTACTCCCCTAGCCTGGAGTGTCAACAGCCCTTGCCCTTTCTTCCCCTAGCTCCTTGCCCTGCGTCTACAGTCAAGTTAAACTCTTCTCCACCTCTTCGAAGCCTCCCTTTTCGGTGTCCTGTATCACTGGCCCCACAGGAAGGTGCAGTAAGGATCAGAGTGTGCCCTCTGCAAACAGTCTGCCAGGATGAACTTCCCAGCACCACCTCCTAACAGCGACTGGCCTGCAGCCGATGAGTTAACTCGTCAAGTGCCAGGCACCTCATCTGTAAAAGGGGGGCAAAAATAGTTGCAACCGCACAAGGTTGATGGTCACATAGCACAATCTCTAGGAAGCCCTTAGGAATTGTTCACTATTGTTAATTCCAAAGTGCTCTGGCCAAACCCAATCCTCTCTCTTTCCAAGCTTGCCATGTTTATCCTGCTTATTTGCCTCTTGTCCCCCCGTTTTTCCCACCAAGACACTCTTCTCTTCTCATCCCCTTCACAGAGCACACTAGATGCCTCCTTTGCCAGGAAACCTCCCCTGGTTTCCCAAGGCAGAGGTCTGCCTCCCTCTCCGGCACGCCCTTGGCCCTGCTCTCCTCTTCTTCTCCCATGTCTAACAGCGTGGCTCGGGAGGCGGCCAGCCTGCCCTGCAGTTCCAGCCCCACCCTGCCAGCCACCTGTGTCATGGGGTTATTAGTCATACTATTATATTGTATCAATTATTAATATAAAATATATGCTATATGTAATAATATATTATTATATCAGCTATATTATTGTCAGTAACTATGGGAAGGGTTATGTGGGCCACAAAAAGCCTTTAGCGCAGTGCCTGGTACATAAAGAAGTTTTTTCTAAGTGTTTGCTTTTGTTGTCGTCACTGCGTCCTTGTTCTGCACCTCCTTTGCAGGTGTCTGCAGGATAGCGGAGTATTTATCACCATACTGCACGAAGCCTTGCAGATGTTGCTGGGGTGACCGTCCATTCAGATTGGCCTATCGTCCAGCGTAGACATTAGTAGTGCCCTCTTTCACCCTAAAGAGTGCCACAGTTTGGCTGAGAAATGATCCACCCTAAATAGTACCCACCTGGCAAATGTGTGTTAAGTGAAGGAAAGCGTGACTGAGGCTGCAGGGTCCAGGTCCCACAGCTCAGTTACTCCCTTCACTCCAAACGTGGGGCTGACACTAGGGTGCTCCTTCCCACTCTCCCTGCCCACACCTCCACCCACCCTCTGTGACCCTCCTCCCTGTCATCATCTGCACACTTGAAAGTCCACACAAACCCATTCACCCTAAGGTCACAGTACATGATAATAGTTTATTGTGATGTGTGAGAAGAGTCTTTAGTTTAACATGAAACGATGCTTTAATCGCAAAAGATGAAATTCGTGCATCAGAGATAGGCTGTTGCAGGGGAGAGTTCACAGTAAACCCTTCATAAAACACCCTCTTAATGGATTTGCACTTAGTTTTTGATACAGGATGTGAATGTGTGTCCCCTGTGTCCCTGCCTAGCCTCACCCGGTGGGGATGGCATCTTTTAGGCTAGGGACATAGGCTGTATGAGCAAAAGTGCCTTGTTAGTCTTTCAGGAACTTCACTCCGAAGAGTGTGACGATGGCCCAGGGAAAGGGACTCGCTGGTGCACATTCAAGGAACAGGCATGAAGCAAATACGGGCCTGGCAGACAGATCCCAGCGAGTGGGGGCTTCCAGGAGCCCACCTGGAAACAGACAGGGGACACTGGGGAAGGTAAGGACCTGGTTCACCATGATGCAGACTCCACGTATAATTCTCAACAGCCAGGAGTGAGATGAATTTCCACACTCTAAGGGCAGGATTAAACTGACATATCCATGTACCTAACAAACTTCATATTGAGTGCCTACTATGTACACGGCACTGGGTGATTGGGAGAGGGTGGCAGACATTAGTTTGACAAACAATGTAGCTTTTTCTTCAAGAATCTAATGAACTAGTTGTAGAGGCAGAACAGACACAAGTAAAGCAAGGGTCTGCAAGTGTTCCATGGGGAGTAAGTACTGAACCAGTCAGTGTCAAGATCCCAGGTCACTGGGTGAAGGCTGCAAAGGACCAGTTTTAGACACTGTCCCAGGGTTCTCAGTGGTGGTGGGAAGTGGAGGCCTTCTGGGTTCAGTAGGCAGGTGAGCAGGCCCCATGGCTGGGATCTTTGTAAAACTCATTCTAAACACAGGAATGAGCACAGAGCATGGTTCAGGGTTAACTATGCCCTGGTCCTCCTAGGAGAGTAAGAGAAACGCTGTGAAAATTAACTCTACCATCAGTGTTAGAGGAGGCAAGCCCCGCTGGAGAATTAGCAGAGCAATTAACCTTCAGCGCCACAGAAATACATACGACCTGACAACTTCCAAAGCATGTAATTTACCCAATTAAACATTTTATGCCACTATAGCCATATAGGGTTAGTGTATTAGTCACCCCAAAGGTCTCTACTTCCTAGGCACTTAGGTTTTCTTCATCTTTCTGCTCAGACACATCTGTCTGTATAATTATATCATCCCAAGCATAATATGTGGTACGATTACATGGAATCTTATTTAACTCTTTATTTTCATCATGTGGTCCATATACTGCTCGTAATTTATATAAGGCGCTTGGAGATGGAGTTCATAACGCCTCTTTCCTTTCTTTTGCTCGTGCTCTCCAAGGCCCTGTTGAAGTCCTCTTGTCCATGAAGCTTTCCTTGACACACCCAGTACACAATGACTCCTCCAAATTCCCACCCACCTCACTGATCACTTGACACTTGCCCCCTATTATCTTATCTTGCTAATTTTGTCTTGCATCTAGTAGAGTATAAGCTCTCCAAAGGAAAGGACCAAGTCCTCTATTTCTGTCTATCACTTGAGGCATCTGGCAGAATGCTCAGCACCTGCTGGAACTTCCATCCGTGATAAACAGATGCTGATTCACCAGGGCTGGCATGGCAGCCACGCTCCTCTGCAGAGCGCGTTTTAGGAACTACGTACACCACTTCTACCAGCTCGACCCAACCGAATCTGTAGACAAAGAATGGTGTTTAGGTCTGTATCACTTAGGAGCTTTCAGGTGACAGAAAACCCAATTCAAATTGGCTTAAGCAAAAGACAGAATTAATTAGTTCAGATAACCACAAAGCCCAGGAATAGTCTGGCTTCAAGTATTTTTGGATTCAGAGCCCAAGCTGTATTATTAGAGCAAGGGTTTCCTAATCTCTCAGCTCTGTCTTCCTACATTTTGATCTTGTTCATTTTGCTTCTAGTCTCCTCCTGGTGGCAGCTTCAGCTCTGACAGTATCTCAGTCAATAGAAAAGAGCACTTCCGTTTGCCCTAAAGTGTCTCATGACAGCTCGTCAGCTCTGATTTACCCACATGCCAGTCCCCAGACTCGTCACTGGGACCACGGGCTGCTGTACGCTGCATGGGGCAAGTCTAGGTGATATGCTCCAGGCATAGAGCCCAGGAATCTGCATTTTTAACAAGCACACCAGACTTTTTTTGTGTTCTTTAAAGTTTAAGAACCAGTGGTCTAGAGCCTGGCCACACAAGTAGGTGAACCAAGAGAGTGACGGAAAGATCACCGGAGACAGGAAGCACGGCGTGTTTGCTGGGACATGTGTGTAATCACGGAGTTGCTCAAGATGGTGTCAGGGCTCAGGGCGGGCAGCGAAAGACCATCAGCCAGACATCCTGGCCATCAAAGAGTAAATTTCATTTCACAAGGCTCAAAGATGCTTTTAGACTTTGATTCTCAGACCCATCAGACTCAAAGTCATAAACTTGTGAAATCTCAACTTTGGAAAAGACCATAAATGTCATCTACCCAAACTCAGTCTCCATTTGATCCCAGAACTCCTTGGACATCATCCCCTGCCAAGTGGTCATCAAGCCACTATGCAGATACTTCCCCTGATGGACAGGTCCTCACTCTTTAAAGCAGCTAAATCATCTTCTAACGCTCTGAGTGCCTACAATTTCTCACTCTATGAGGCAGAAATCTATCTCTTTATAAATCCCTTCCAACCTTCTGGGCTGTGCCAGGAATGATAAAGGAAAACCCTATTGCTTATTCTGAAAGACAACCCTTTGCACACAGGATTTGAAGACCATTTTACACCCCCTCTATTTCTTCCAAACTCCAGGATGAACAGCCCTAGAAATGTCCGTCAGCCATTCCTTGGGTGATGTGGAATCTAATGCCTTTCTCTCCCAGTTGTCCTCTCTCCTGAAGGTACTCGGGTTGGTCTGTGTCTCTCCCTCTTAAAGTACAATGCTCAGAACACAACGACACTCCAGTAGTGATCCAAAGAGAGAATAGAACTATTGTCTCACTCTAGACACTACTCTTCCATTGTTATATCCTAGCACTGCTGTAGCAACCACTTTCTGATGTTTACTCATAATGAGCTTCCCTCTAATCTCCCCCTCCTTGGCCTTGTGCAGCTGCCAAGTTACATCTTTCTCACCGTATATCCTGCGGAGTTTGTTTTGTGAACACAGGTTTATAATCTTAGGAATAATAAGCGAATTTCGGACAGGAACAATGAACTAAACAATTCTATTACCACTGCTTACTCATTAACCATTGTAATATTTTAAATAATATCTCAGGATTTAAAAAAATAAAATTCAGCAAACACTGAGCACTCAGCATGTACCAATATTGAGAACATGAAGATGAATGGGGGGAGGAGGATGCTTGCTCTTGGTGGGCTCACATTTTGGCCCAGGAAATAGAGTGAAACAACTAACCCTAGCAGTAGGTACCACGCAATGATTAAGAACTGTCCCCTCTGCCCAGGGACTGAAGGCTGATGTCACAGCTGGATTTGGAAGGACATGTCTGACTTCTGCAGTCAGCAAAGGAGAAACAGGCCTTCCAGGAAGCAGGAGCTGCGTGCAAAAGCCCAGAAGCATAAATATGATGTTGTCTCAGGAACCAGTGCTGGTCCTGGGTAGCTAGAATCTAGAGCGGGAGTGGTACAGGAATGACAGCCAGACGGTCAGGGCCTGGAAGGCCACATCGAGTCTGAATGTTATCCTGTGTCTCTGAGAAGAGGGTAAAGATCCTTGAAGAAGAGAAGTTGTCAAGGGGAGATGCTAGAATCAAGGATGCCAGAGAAGGGTTGCCACAGTTAACCAGGAGTGACATGTAGAATATATAAAAGTTTCTTGCAGATCAATAGGGAAAAGGCAGGCACTTGGTAGAACAGAAAATATGAATAGCCACTAAATACATGTAAAGGTGAAGACCTCATTAACAATCAGAGAAATTAAAATGAAGACCACAACATGGTGTCGTTTCATGGCCATGAGGCTGGGAACAAGTGAAGTCTAGCAATACCAAGCATTCGCAAAATAGTCACACACTGATAGTAAGAGTGTGAATTATAGCCCTGCTCTAGAAAACAACCCGTCAGCATCTAATAAAGTTGTGGGGTGCGCACCACTGCACCCAAGTTCCAAGTCCCAGCATCTGTGCCCTGTGTTCACAGGGGTATGCATGAAGACGTTCATCACAGCATTGCATGTGGGGTCGGGGGAGAGAGAGAGAGAACTGTTATGGGATGAATTATGTCTCCCCCAAAATCTGTATGTTGAAGTCTTAACCCCAGAAGCTCAGAATGAGACTGCATTTGGAGGCAGGGTCTTTAAAGAGGTGGTAAAGTTAAAATAAGGTCACTAGGGTGGGCCCTAATCCAATGTATAAGAAGAAGAGATTGAGCCACAGATAGGCACAGGGGGAGGACCACATGAAAACACATGAGGAAGGCTAGAAGTTCTTGGACTTCTGGCCTCCAGAACTGTGAGGAAATAGATTTCTGTTGTTTTAGTCCCCTAGTCTGTGGGTAGCTTGTTATGACAGCCCTAGGGGGCCTTCAATGGGGGAATAACATTAAAATTGATTAAAAGAATAAACTAGATATACCTGTGTCCACATGCCTACAGCTTGATAACATATTGTTGAATGAAAAAAACAAGTTGCAATGGCCGAGCGCAGTGGCTCACGCCTGTAATCCTAGCACTCTGAGAGGCCGAGGCGGGTGGATCATTTGAGGTCAGGAGTTCGAGACCAGCCTGAGCAAGAGCGAGACCCCCGTCTCTACTAAAAATAGAAACAGATGAGCTAGACAACTAAAAATATATAGAGAAATTAGCCGGGCAGGGTGGCGCATGCCAGTAGTCCCAGCTACTTGGGAGGCTGAGGCAGAAGGATTGCTTGAGCCCAGGAGTCTGAGGTTGCTGTGAGCTAGGCTGAGCCACGGCATTCTAGCCTGGGCAACAGAACAAGACTTTGTCTCAAAAAAAAAAAAAAAAAGAAAAAAATTGGAAGATAAACCATGTGGTGATGGACCTGTTTAAACAGAACAAAGGATTTGATTCCCTGAGTTTTGGATTTGGGTGAAATGATTACTACAGTTAGCTTCTCTTCACGTTGCATCTGATGGTAGTGGGGAGCTAAGAGGGGCTAAACCTTGAGCTGGTTTTATTTCTCATTTGCCAAAAATGACTGAAATGAAGAAAGGTTATCTGGCTTGCTTTTTCAGAAGCTATGAGTTCCTTAGTTAAAGATGCCTAAATCAGTGGTTTCTTTTTTGATAGGAAGGGTTAAATTAAGGACATACTGTGAAGAGAGATATATCAAAGCATATGCAATAGGAAGTGTGTCTTTTTCCAGTAGGAAAGATAATTGAAACTATATTTTGTTAAAAGGAAAAAAAGAGCCCCTTTTTAAAAAGGATAGTACCACAAGGCAAGAAATCTGGTTTCTGAACACTTGAATTAGGAGTATGATAGATAATATAACAGATAATAAGCTCTCTTATGTCTACTCTTTAAAGTTTATATAATTGAAGTATTTTATACTGTGCTGTAATGCATTTGAAATCTGTAACATCTGTAATTGTAGTATACCTTGATTCTCCACATTTACTATTGTATAAAATATAACAGTTAAAGTCATTTCATGGTTAAATTATCATTTCAGATAAATTTTGAGAACAAGATTAACAAAATTTATTTTTTATTTATTTCATTTTTTAATGCTCTAAAACCAGCCATAGCAAGACTTTGACTTGTTATATTCTTTAGGTATGACATTAATAATAAAAATATGACTTCACATTTCATAATGTTTGTAACACATTTATGCTCATTTATTTCTTAAAATGATTGTGAGGTATATTATCCAACAGTTTACACATTGGAATTTAGCTTTTTTAAGTGACTTACTCAAAATCACTGAGCTCTGTTGAAACTGAGACCAAATTCCAATTTTAAAAAAATTTTTGCAGTGTTTTTTATTGAAGAAAATTTCCGACATACATAAGCAGAGATCGAATAGTAAAATGAGCAGTCATAGACCTAATAGTTATCACTCAGCTTTAACAAATTATTAACATTTTGCCATTCTTCAGATTCAAATTTTCTGATGTGATTGTCCAGCATGCTTTCTACTTTGCAAGGAATACTTAATCCTTTATGATCTTAAATTAAAAAAGATGAGTGACTCTGGGACTTTCCTTCTTCTAAAATTCTTATCAATGGATTATAAGATACATATTTTTTTTTTTTCAAATTTTAACAACTCTGAAATGTGCATATTAAAATCTACGGTAGGCCGGGTGTGGTGGCTCACGCCTGTAATCCTAGCACTCTGGGAGGTCCAGGCAGGCGGATTACTCAAGGTCAGGAGTTCGAAACCAGCCTGAGCAGGAGCGAGACCCTGTCTCTACTAAAAATAGAAAGAAATTGATTGGCCAACTAAAAATATATACAGAAAAAATTAGCTGGGCATGGTGGCACATGTCTGTAGTCCCAGCTACTCGGGAGGCTGAGGCAGAAGGATCGCTTCAGCCCAGGAGTTTGAGGTTGCTGTGAGCTAGGCTGATGCCACGGCACTCTAGCCAGGGCAACAGAGTGAGACTGTCTCAAAAAAAAAAAAAAAAAAATCTATGGTAGAAAAGCACTGTCTTAATTTGTTGCATTTTTCTTATGGTACAGAACATAATTGAAGTTTAAAATTGATGGTATCATGGATTACATAAAAAACAGTTAAGCTCTTCCAAAGGCACCTTCAGAAAAGACTCTGGAGGAGAAATCTCTACCTTTTGTCAGCCTGATAAACAAGATTGTCGTATGTAAAGATAAGAGTAAGTAGTTGTGAACCTCTTGCAGAATTTAAACAGAGTTTTGAGGACTAGCTAAAGGAGTTTGTGAGACTCCGGAGTTGTCAGAGTGGTATCCTTAAGAACTTGAAAACCATACATCGTGTGATTTTCTCATGACCCTTATTATTACTAAAAAGCACTCTTTATAACAGTTCACCCTGTGTACAGATGGTTTGTAATTACAGAGCTATGACTTCTTTAGCAGCCAGTCCCTATAGAACAAATGCTTTTCTGGGACACAGTCTAATAGTTGACAGCTCTTTATGTTGAAGATGTCTATTTCTTTTCTTTTTACATAATAAATGAAAATAACTAAATTATAACTACTGATTTTATAATGCTTTGTCTCTGTTGCACAACTGAAGGTTGCCTTTAGTTTCCCTGACCTTGTTTGTGTGATCTGTCACTTCCAGCAGAATATGACTTACCAATAATTCTACATTATTTAGCAAAAGAGTAACACAGAAGCCTGGCACGGTAGCTTGTGCCTCTAGTCCCAGCTACTCAGGAGACTGAGGCGGGAGGATTGCTTGAGCCCAGGAGTTTAAGTCCAGCTTGGGCAACATACTGAGACCCCCATCTCTTAAAAAAATAAATATAAAAGAATATACAGAAATGTATTCCCTGGCTTTTTTCATTATAAAGAGGTTGGACTTTTTATCAAGCACTTGGAGATGGAGAGTGTGATTTCTAAAACTTGTATTCATAATTGACATTTAGTATGGACTTTCATACTGAATGAAATTCAGTTTCACAAAAATGCTCCTATAACATTTTACCTTTGTTAGTCTGGCATAACTAATTCTTAATTAGCTTAAGATGAAAAGAATCAAAACAATTAGATTTTTGGCTGATTATTTTTATAAGAAATATGAATACTTATAGCTTAGGCAGTTACTATACTTTAAAGACTTGGATTATTTTCCTATTCATCTAGAATATTTTCTTCTGTTTTTGAGACAGAGTCTCACTCTGTGGCCCGGGCTAGAGTGCCGTGGCGTCAGCCTAGCTCACAGCAACCTCAAACTCCTGGGTTCAAGCAATCCTTCTGCCTCAGCCTCCCGAGTAGCTGGGACTACCAGCATTCACCACCATGCCCGGCTAATTTTTTCTATATATGTCGTTGGCCAATTAATTTCTCTCTATTTTTTTTAGTAGAGACGGGGTCTTGCTCTTGCTCAGGCTGGTTTCGAACTCCTGGCCTTGAGCGATCCACCCACCTCGGCCTCCCAGAGTGCTAGGATTACAGGCGTGAGCCGAGCCACCACGCCCGGCCTAGAATATTTTCTTATTGTAGTCCCACTCTTTTCCTCCTTTTGACAGATTTGGTTTCTCCCTGTTTTATTCACTGTGCAGACAGTGAGCAGCATCCCCTTTCAGATTTAACAAAACAAAAAAACCTAAGTGACTTGTTGTTTTTTCCCCCCAATACATTGTTTCTGGTGCATATCTTCCCTGAGGAAAGATAAAGACGTTAAAGTGCTTTTAGATATCTTTCCTAATAGTTGTGATTTGGGAAAAAGATATATGATTGTATTAATATGTGTAAAGCATTAAAGCTAAAGCCAAAGCTGTAATGAGCTTGAAATTAAAATCTGCAGACATGGAAATGTATACTGTTGTCATCATATGCCTGTCCAAAATTCAGAAATGACTACCACTAATTTTATTATAGCTGCTATATCAAAATATAATTTTAGTGTTGATAGGCCCTGTGTCTTCTAATGTAAAGTCATCATTTTATAGATGGGAAAAATTAAGGCTTAGAGAAATTGTTGCTTGTCAAATATCTCACGATCAAAAAAAATCACAGTATTCTATACCATATAGGAATCTTATGTTTACTTAAATCTAAATACTTACAAAAAAATTTTTGTTGTTAGTTTTTTGTAACACGGTTACCTAGGGCAGTGACTTTGAGATGTTTCTGAAACATCCTTGGCAGTATCTCATGCACTAAGGACTTAGGAGTAGGCCAGCCTCTCCTATTTCAACTATAATTGTATATATTTTAACACATTAACTGCCATGTGAGTTTTATTTAACTCACTAGTTTTGAGCCCAGGGCCTCATGAAGCAAAACCCTGCATTTGGTCCATGAAAAATCTTGTTGATGTTCTTACTGTTACAATTAATATTGGCAAGTTAATTCTTTTTTGTGGGGGAGCAACATGGATAAAGTTTGAGACAGGTTAATTCTAAAAATGATTAAATGAATAGTAGTCAATAAGTTTCATTTTTCATTAAATTAGAAAGGATTGTTTTGTTTTAGAAATTTTTATTCTGTTTTCATAATAAAACACTGTGGCCCCAAGGAAAAAATTTTTTTTTCTAATGTGCAGTCGATGTGTTAAATACAGGGCTTTTCCATGAAATTTCATTTAAAAGAGTCTCTGCTGGCCGGGCGTGGTGGCTCACGCCTGTAATCCTAGCACTCTGGGAGGCCGAGGTGGGCGGATTGCTCAAGGTCAGGAGTTCGAGGCCAGCCTGAGCGAGAGTGAGACCCCATCTCTACTAATAATAGAAAGAAATTAATTGGCCAACTAAAT
>CAUYRT010022947.1:0-21772 GCA_963574885.1 Lepilemur ruficaudatus
GAAAGAGTGTTTAATGCAGTTAGAAGGATTCACAGAGGCTAATTAGAAGCAAGTTATGAGAAGGAATGAATCTCAAAAGAAGTCTAGAATAAGTCTAAAGTTCCAAACAAAAGAATGAGAATTCCAGATGGGAGAACTTGGAACTTTCAGGTATAGCAAAAGTTCAGTATTTTGGAAAGGTACAATCTGAGAGTAAAAATGACCATTTATTATAGCCAACTGATCTTTGACAAAGCAGATAACAACACACATTGGGAAAAGAAGCCCTATTCAGTAAATGGTGCTGGGAAAATTGGATAGCCACATGCGGAAGAATGAAACAAGACCCGTATCTCTCATCACTCACAAAATTTAATTCAAGACAGATAAATGACTTAAATGTATGGAATGAAACCATAAGAATTCAAGAAGAAAATGTTGGAAATGTTGGAAAAACTCTTCTAGATATTGGCCTAGGCAAAGAATTTATGAAGAAGACCCCAATGGCAATCATAGCAAAAACAAAAATAAATAAATGGGACTTGATTAAATTAAAAAGCTTCTGCACAGCAATGGAAATAATCAACAGAGCAAATAGACAACTTACAGAATGGGAGAACTATTCGCAAGCTATACATTCATAAAGGGCTAATAATCAGAATCTATAAAGAACTCAAGGAAATCAGTAAGAAAAAAATCAAACAACCCCATCAAGAAGTGGGCAAAAGACATGAACAGAAGATTTTCAAAAGAAGACAGATGAGTTTCCTATAAACCTATGAAAAAATGCTCAACATGACTAATCATCAGGGAAATGCAAATTAAAACCACAGTGAAATATCACTTTACTCCTGTTAGAATGGTTATATTAAAAAGTCCAGAAATAATCTCTCTTCTGGTGTGGATACAGAGAGAAAGGAATGCTTATACACTGTTGGTAGGACTGCAAATTAGTACTACCTCTATGGCACAGAGTATGGAGATAACTTAGAGAACTAAAAGTAGAACTACCATTTGATTCAGCACTCCCACTGCGGGGTATTTACCCAAAAGAAAAGTCATTTTATCAAAAAGACACCAACACTCGAATGTTTATTGCAGCACAATTCACAACTGCAAAGATGTGGAATCGACCCAAGTGCCTATCAGTTCATGAGTGGATTACCAAAATATGCTATATCTATACCATGGAATACTACTCGGCCATGAAGAGGGATGAATTAATGTTGGAACTGGAGGCCATTATCCTGAGTGAAGTATCTAAAGAATGGAAAAACAAACACCACATGTACTTACTATTACATTGGAACTAACTGTTGGGCACACATGTGCCTAGAGGGAAGTAAAACTTAATGAAAATCAAGCAGAGGGAAATGGGGAGGCAGGGATGGGCAAAAACCTACCTACTGGGTACAATGAACACTATCTGGGTGATGGACACACTTATAACCATGACTCAAGCATTATAAAAGTGATCCACGTAATCAAGAATATTTGTGCCCCCTGTAATATTTTGAAGTAAAAAAAAAATAAAATATTTGTGTACCCCCCAAATGAAAACATATTCAGATGTAAAGCAAGTGTCAATAAATTTAAAAGAACTAGTATAATTTGGACAAAATTTTCTGATCACAATTAATTTAGAAATAAGTAACTTATTTTACTATTTTACTACTTCATATGAATAGAAATGTAAAACTCAGATATTTAAATTATTTATAGGTCAAATAAGAAATCACTAGAAAAATTTAAAAATGATAAAACTGAAATCTAATGAAAATGCTACATGTTAGAACTAGTGGGGAAAAGTTCAAATGGTATTTAGAGGAAAAATTTGAGTCTTAAAATATATATTAAAAACAGAAATGTCAAAAATTCAATAAAGTGGAGGGGCATAATTAAAATATAAGCTACTAAAAGTAAAATGCAAATACAACAAAACTAGAATTATTTTATCAATTTATAATGTTTTCAGTAATTAAAACATACACACATGTGTGTATGTATTGAATATTTTGATCTATGAATTATTTAAACATGTGAGTTCTTAATAATTTGAACTTTGAATTAAACCTATGAACTGTTTAAACATGTAGGCTTTGAATTTCATGCATGCGAAGTTTAAAAAATAAGGTTTATATTGTTTTTATTGATTTCCTTTTTTTTTTTTTTTTTTTGGAGACAGAGTGTCACTCTGCTGCCCGGGCTAGAGTGAGTGCCATGGCGTCAGCCTAGCTCACAGCAACCTCAAACTCCTGGGTTCAAGCAATCCTTCTGCCTCAGCCTTCCGAGTAGCTGGGACTACAGGCATGCGCCACCATGCCCGGCTAATTTTTTCTGTATATTTTTGGTTGGCCAATTAATTTCTTTCTACTTATAGTAGAGACAAGGTCTCGCTCTTGCTCAGGCTGGTTTCGAACTCCTGACCTTGAACAATCCGCCTGCCTCGGCCTCCCAGAGTGCTAGGATTACAGGCGTGAGCCACCACGTCCGGCCTGTTTTTATTGATTTCTAAATCAAGTATACCGCTATAATCCACCATAATGTGATTCCAGCTGTATCCAAGAATATATATATTCTTTTTCAAAATGAATTTTTGTGGGATAAGTTATCAGACAAATGAACTCATTGTTAGTTAAGCTACAGATCTTAGTGTGATACGTGAGATGACTCTTAACAATTTTCCTAACTGTAATCAGAGAGGGAGAGAGAGAGAGAGAGATAAAGAGAAAATGGATTACTATCAGGGCTATGGACAAAGATCTAATCCTATATGTATGTATCATGGAGGTATCTTTCTTCATTGTATGTAAAAGTAAAACTATGACAAAATAACACAAAGGCCAGAAGCAGGGGAATGGAAATATACTGCTGTAAACTTCTCATAATATATATGAGATTGTATAATATTACTTCAAAGCTAAGTTAAAGATATGGATTATAAACATTAGAGCTACCATGAAAAGATCCTAAAAAGAGCCTTAATTTCTAAATCAACAATGAATGTGAAGTGGAATAAAAAAAAAATCCATATCAAAAATTCAGGAAAAGAAGAAAAAAGAAACAAATATCAGATGGGACAAATAGAACATAAATAGTCAAAGGCTGATTTAAGCCCTACTCTATCAATAATTCCATTAAATGTAAAGAGCTAACTGTATAATTAAAAGACAGAGATTGTCAGATTGATATAAAACCAAGATCCCATTATATGCTATCTAACAAAACTGAGTTTAAATATAAAGAAATAAGGAGTTTAATAAAAAAGATGAAAAATTATATAATATAAAATACTAATCAGTAGAGAAATGAAATGGTTATATTAATATGAAATAAAGTACATTTCAAAGCAATGAATGTTACCAGTGATAAAGAGGGATATTTCTTACTAGAAAAGATATAAAATGATCAAGCTATAACAATTCTAAATGTGTATGCACTTAATAATAAAGCTTCAAAGTACATGAATCAAAACTAATAGAACAGAAAAGAGAGACAAATCCATTATTATGTTTGGAAATATTAATACATTATTCTCAATAATTAATAGAAGAAGAAAAGTATTAGTAAGAATGTACTAGACTTGAAAAACAGTATCAACCTATTTAATCTAATTGACATTTATAGAGCAACTTTACCCCAACAGCAGAATGCACGTTCTTTTCTTGTGCACGTGGAACATTTGCCAAGATAGGCTACGTTGTGTGGGACTTAAAGCAAGTCTCAAGAAATTTAAAAGGATTGAAATTTTTAAAAAGTATCTTCTTTGATCACAATAGAATTAAATGAAAAATCAATATCAGAAACGTCTCTGAAAAATTCCCAGATATTTTCTAATTAAATAACACATTTGTTAATAAAACATGGGTCAAAGAAAGAAATCTCATGGGAAAATGGAAAATACTTTGAATTAAATGCAAATGAAAACACTATACAATGAAATTTGTGAGTTACAGCTAAAACAAAGTAGTTAGAGAAAAATTCATAGCAGTAAGTGCTTTATTTGTAAGATCTTAAGTTAGTGGTATAAGTTTCTACCTTAAGAAGAGAGAAGAGCAAATTAATATCAAAATAAATAAAAAGAAAGAAATAATAAACATGAGAAATAATCAATGAAATAAAAAACATGAAAACAATATCGAATGTTAATAAGACCAAAAAACTTGTTATTTAAAAGATCAATAAAATTGAAGCAGTTATAGCCAGACTGATAAAGAAAAAAACAGAAGATACAGGCTATTAGGTTATCTATAACAAGATTGAGGGAAAGGACATTACAACAGATCATGTAAATGTTAGAAGAATAAGGGAATAAAATGAAAAATTATATGGCAATAAATTTGCTGTTTATATGAAATGCGTAAGTTTCTTGTAAGGTACAAATCAAAAACCCTTGCTCCATGTCCAGATAATTTCACTAGTGAATTCTAACAAACATTTAAGGGAGAACTACATCCATTCTACACTAACTCTTCTTAAAAACAGGATAAGACCCTTCCCAAATTACTCTGTGAGGTCAGCATTACCCTAACACCAAAACCAAAGACAATACCAAAAACAAAAACAAAAAGAGGAAAATACTTATCAATATTTCTCATAAAAGTAGATGCCCCACTTGTACTCGCCATCAAACTGGTATTGACTGATTAACACTATGGTGCTCAAATAGTGCCATTTTTAAGAAAACAATCAGAACTGTGCTCACTGCCCTCAACAACTTACTATCTCACTTATTTGAACCCAAATCCTAAAGCCCCCTCACTTCTCACCATGCTCTAGCTACTGTGGCTTCTCACTAAATTTATACCTGCTCAGGGTCTTTGAACTCAATATTCTCTTTACATGGAAGATTTTGTTGTCTAGTATTTGTGCTTTAGTTTTCTATGTCCCTCAGTTTTCTTTTCAATTCTAGAGGGATCCTCTCTTACCAACTTGTCCAAACTAGAACTCTTCCTTCCTGACCCATCAAAACTGTCACTCCCTAGCTCCTTATTCTACCTGTCTGAATTTGGAGCACATTTCACCATCTGTCATATTATATACCTTTTTATTTGCTTGTCTCACCAACTAAAATGTAAATCAGCTGCAAAAGCGCTGACATTACTTTGAATATCTAGTGTTTTTCCAAGGCTCAGAACAGTATCTGACATACAGAAGGCTCTCTGTGAGATGATTGAATGAAATTAATTGCATTTTATTTCACAGAATTATTCCTAATATTTAATAATATATATCAACACGCATCAATAATAGTTAACTTAATAAAAGTATTTTTAAACAGTTACTGTAGAATGTATTCTCTGGCTAAAGCAGTTCTTTTTCTCTGGAGTAAATAAGTTATGCCTGCTCAGTGCATCATCTAACTGCCAAAGAATAATTGTGTTCAGAAGAAAATAACAGAAGCTTGTTTAAAATTAAACATTTTGTGTTTTATAAATCTAAAGGGTCTCAATAAATGCTTAGCAAAGAGGCGCTTTGTAAATCAAAGATTTTACTATATAAGTGGTAAACTAAATCAAGTCATTTACCAATACAGCCGAGTTATTGAATCTTTGTTGAAGAAAATGTCACTTCAATTAGAAACCTCCTTTGTAAACATGACACCATCAGGGTAACATTCTGCTAACATAAAGTGAAGACTTTCGGGAGTGCTGAGTGGATTTATAAATAGTGTTCCTCCAAAAGAAAATATCACTTTATGAAAATGACAGCACGAAACAAAGTAGCAGCTACTCTGTAATCGTAGTCATTTTAAAAATAATAGAATTCAGATGATGAGCTATCCAAAGGAAAAATAGTATTAATATGACATTTTTATAAAGAGAAACACAACAAAATATCAGAATAAAGAGACTAGGCAATGACAAATCAAATCCTTCGGTCTTGACTGTAAGATGAACGTTGGTGAAACATTAATCTTTTTAAATTGTCTTTTGAAAAGAAATTGCATTATCAGATACATGTATTACACTATTAGCCGTGGCATTGATGCACAATTAATATAGTACACATTGGATTCTTTCTTCACTCCAGCAACTTTAATTGCTGCTTCTCATTTTTCTACTGTGGCTGAAGCCAGTATCTTGATGAAGGTGTTATCATATAAAAGGAATATTTTTATATAGAAATGAAAAACTGCCCTAATATATCACAGCACAACTACTCTACTCTAGGATAGTATTAGAGCCATAAATAAAGTCTTGCTTCTGCTAAACAGAGGAAGAACAGCAATGACATTAACTGTCCAGTTGGAAAAACACCTAAGTAAATATTCCCAAAGGACATCTTAGATGATAAAAAGAAAAAAAGAAAAAGAATAAAGAAAAAGACCAACCACTTCTTAAAGTTTGTGGCAAGAATGCAAAATACAATTGTCAAGGGCAATACATTCCCCATGTAAGTTTATTGTTTAGATCATGCAAGTCAAGAGGAAAAAACATTTTTACATGCCTTTTTAAACCTATGAAATGTACTTCAGAGAGCCCTGTTCCTAGTCAAAAAATTATATGCATGTTTGATATAGTATTTCTTTTGGGTATATCTACCCATTTTTTTTCTTTCAATGCCATTTGCCTAGGTAAAATACCTTTGCTTTATCCATCTGTGTGGTGTCTTCATCCAGCAAGATATAGGGAGATCTAAACTGGTGAACTATTAATAAAATAAGTGCTCAAGCGGTCACTGAATTTTCCTGTTACTCAATTTGACTTTTTGTTTTATTTCACTTGTGTTGGTATAAAATACAGGATTATGAAAATAAAATTTTATATAATTATATTTAATACTCTAGTATTTACAGACTGTATTATTGCACAAATATTTTGAATATACTAAGAATAAGAGCAATGATCAAAAAAGAAGAGAAAAGGTTAATTTAAGAATAGAAATAAACCATTAGTGAGAAAATATGTAAATATGCACAGGAAGCTAAAAATTAGGGAAGGACACAACTATGAAGATTACAGAATTGGTTAAATTAACCTTCAGTTTGAATTTTAAATTTCTAAAAGTTGAAATGAAACATAGAAATTATCATTTCATTGGTGTTAAGAAAAATAAAAAGAATACAGATACCTTAGGCAAAGCAAATAATAAATCTGTCACAAAAATCTCAAATAATATTACTACATTGTATCTCACATGTTGAAATGAGGAGTATCCTGAGCAATGTCACTAGAAGTATTGCTGTGACAAATTCAGGAATGAATTTTACATTAACCTTTCTTAATACATTTTTGGATGATGTAAAAATATACTACAAGGTTGTTTTGTGATAACATAATAATACTGTTTTACTAAATTGCTTTTTGGTGTGAAGAGTATTCTTATTGCCTTTTAGGTAAAAGGATAGACTCCTTTACTTCAAAAAAATTATCTATTAGCACCACATCTATACTTCCATTTATGCTTTTTAAGAATTTAGATAGAAGATACTGTTTAATAAAATTCCCTGATGAAAACCTGGAGGGTAGGCAACTCTGCACTGTTGGGTGAGACCATAATGAATGAAGGATGGAGGGCATCCTTGTTAAATTAAGGAGCATGCTTAGAAGTGAGAGCTGGATGAATTTGGCTAAAGAGGTGCCTTGAGACAAAGCAAGGATTTTTATTTTCTCCTAAAGAAATGTGGATCTAGTCTAGCACACAAAGAAATGACTAATTAAATACCTAAAATTATAAACCATTCAGCATGTTCAGTATCACTTCAGCTTGACAATTTTCAAAATTCATGTCATTATCAGTTATTTGCAGTGACATAAATGTGAAAAAGATCTATAATTCATCCATTGATGTTTAATTTTATGCAACATTGTGTCTGAATGATTCTTAAAAAATTAGTTTCAAAAATATACCTGATAAGTAAGTGAAACATTTTGAAAGGGATAGAGTATAGAAGTAGAGGGCCAATGTATCTTGAAAATAATGGTGAAATATTTGTTCTCCACTTCTTACAGCCATACTTCCTAAACACACATTCAGAAAATGTATTTGTATTTCCATTTAGAGTATTCTGTGATGAGAAAAGAAATATTTAAAAAGATGACAAATGAAATGCTTTCATATATAGCACACTGATGTCATATTCAAATAGAAAACCCTGATTTCCATATTAACAATATCCCCTTTACTATCCTGAATCAAAACATGAATATTAAACTTATATAAGCACATTTGAAAAATCAATATGATGCTTTAATTGTAGTATAAAGGAGAAATTATATTAAAAAGTGATTTACAATAAAATAAGACTTATTTCTGTCTGCAAAAGAGCAAGAATAAATCACTAAAAGACACAATGAGGGACAAAATGCTTGTATTTATATGAGAATCACCAAAACATTACAGTTACATAGACTAATACCGGTGGTATTAGGTGGTTCAAATACCAAGAGCAACATTGCCCCTGGGGAAAAGGGTTTCCATAATGGTAAATCACTTGATAAAATTTTGAATCTTTCTTTGATTTAAAATAAATTTTAACATTGGGGACATTCTATATACCTTGGAACCTCAAAAAATAGTTTGCATTGACATATCTTTTAAGTAGATTTTCAGATAACTATAAACACGTGTTTCACTTACGTGAATGTTCACTGAAATGTGAGTAGAATGTAAGGCAGGACTGTCCTGGTGATGCTCTATCCTTCCTATCTCCTGCCCGCTAAAGGATAGTAGCATTCTCTAATCTCTGTGACAACTAGAAAAACTATACAAATGTACAAGCTGTTCCCCACCAGTAACATTACTGCCACTGAAAGCACTGGTAATAGGCATTATAATAGAAATCAAAGTATGTGGGCTCTGGTTCTTAGATTCTATTAAATAGCATGAATGCCTTTGTAATCTCTTACCTAAAAGATAATTTCTGATATTAAAATTATGATTTTTGGTAATGTACGATTAATGAAAATCAGAATATCAACAAACTGTAAAAAGACTTATTTCTATTTCCTCCTAGTAATTCTCAAATGTATTATACTTTAAAATTATATGTAAATAGTATTCAACAAAACCCTAGTTTCACTAGCTACATATTGCTTTTATTAAAGACAGCTATGATATGCTATGGTAATTGTATTTCTACAATGTGTTGAATTTATGTTCCATAAACCATTTAGAGCCAAAAAAGACATAGGTACTGATTTCTGTAAGTAAATAATTTTTTGAGTGTAAAGTGTTTGTCCATGAGACTGCTCACCAATTTAATAAATGACATCTTGCAGTATACTAATTGCTAGTTTGGTTAATTCATCTCACGTTGATATAACATTAATCACCAAAAGAAACTAAAAGAAGTGGAGAACATAATTGCACCTTAAAAATATAAGTATAATCTTCTGTATCATCCTAGGCTTTCTCTAAGATAACAAAATAAAACATGTAATTTCCAATAGCTTTTAAAGCAATGGTGCTTTCCAAATAGGCAGTCACATTCTAGTTATATTTTCAAATGCTTCACACAAATTAAAAAAAAAACATTTTCTTCATAGATGTTTAGGTTATTTCCATTTCACAAGTCTAAAGTTTTTAAACTGTGCAGTCTGATTGCTTTTACTGATCCATTTGATACAAGCAGGGAAAACACTTTACCATGTAGATTCAACCTTAGACATCATGCCACAATTATGCTGTACTGATCAATGGATATTACAGACAAGTCTAGATATCCCTTAATCAAGATCTCACGGTCCAATGGCTGAAACAGATTCATAAGCAGATAATTTGAATTAAAAATTTAAATATTCAGAAGACATCATGGAATCATATATTAGGGCACTATATAAGTTAAAGGAGCACAAGTGTCTATGAAAGGTAAATACTGGAATATGTATGTGTTCACATAATACAAGTTTATTTTTCATTTACATAAATAAATGGTGTTTTTGACCAAAGCCCAGGAAAGTCAAGGATGGGGGAGTGCTCTGCTCCTCTCAGTCACTCAGGAACTACAGTCTTCAACATGGTTTCTGGGCTTATCCAGGCGATGATTTCAAGCTAACAGAAGTGGTGAGGTGGGTAAAAATGACATACTTGCTTCTCTCACAACCTTGGACTGAAAGTCACATCCTTATTTCAGTTTGCTTTCCAGGGTTAAGATCCGTTTCTAATTGCAAGAGAAGCTGGGAAACAGAAAGAAGGAGAGAGGGGAAGGAAGCGGAAGAGTGAGAGGAGAAGGGAAAGAGGGAAAGGTAGAGAAGGAACTCTGTTTCAGAGATTATATAGCATTCTCTGTCACTTTCCTCTGTGTTAAAACTAAAAATAAAAGTTAAAAAAATATGTCTGTAAGCAATAGGAGATTTTAAAGGAGTTTCAATCAGAAGAGAGGTAACATGATCAGTTGCACATTTTAGGTAGATGACTCTGACACCTATATGTAGGAAAGAATTTGGGGGTGGTACATTTCTGGGAAATTACATTTTCAGCCATTGAGTAACAGGAAGCATGAGCAAGGAGAAATTTAACAGAGAATGGGTATTCTCCTATAAATATCCTTCAACGGAAGAAGTGGGATGTATGATAAAAAATAATTTTAATAGGGGCCAGAGGTTTTCATGTAACTCTGCTGTTGACATTTTGTCTATCAACTACTAACTTTCTGAGCCTTAGATAAATGAGAAAACTTACAGCAGATAAGTTAGAAGACCCCGTACACTAGTATTAGGATTGAAAATGAGTCTTCAGAAGTATCATACAGGATGGATTATGGCAGCTCTAAGATTGCCCACTTGACTTTATGAAGAACATACAAACTAGTCAAAGTAACTCTGAAATAGCAGCTAAATTAACAGTGGTTGCTCTAACCTGAGGTGGAGGATCGGTGAAATAAATATTTGATTTAATTTTGAAATACATAACAGTAAGGAAGAAAGGAAATGCATTTGCTACATGACCTTAGACAAATCATTTAACATAATTTCATGTCAGTTTACTTCACTGTAAAATAGAGATTGCAATAATCCTTACCAAAGTAATTAGTTCTTTTGATTAAATTAGATCATGTAAAGCAGTCGGCATATTTCCTGGTATACAGTAAATGGTTAATAAAGGCTAATAGCTGTAATTACTTTAAATTGAGTATGTTCCATCTATTTGTCCACTGTGCCAAAGTGGGGTGATGTCAGTTTTACTCCTCCTTCCTACTTCCAGACCATTCTTCCTCATTGGCCTCAAAATCACCGGCTTTAGATCTCATGTCATTACACTACACCAGTGGTTTTCAAATTGTAGGTTATGTTACAATCACCCGAAAGTCATGTTAAAATGAAGATTGTTGAGTTCTAATCAGATTTTTTAAATCAGTCCTCTGGGATGTACCTAGAAATTTGCATTTCTAACAAGATCCCAGCAATGCTATTATTGTAAGTCACATTTTGAGAGGCTGCATCCCTATAGCATACACAACCTCTCATTGCTACTAATACTAATATTTACAAACCTCTAGGTCTCTCTTCATTTCCTGAGGGTGTAAGTTCTTGGCTTACCCTCACTCTTTTCAAAAATACTTTCACATAATTCTTAGTAATTTCCACAGCCATTTAGAGAGCCTTTGCAACTCTTTGACCCTGGCACGCAGACAATTGCATTTAGTAAGTTTTTTCCCCCCCAACAGTATACCTCAATCTTTTAATTGCATGACCCTGCACAAAAATATACCATTAATAATAACTAAAACATCTCCATTGCCTCAATTTTGTACATCCATCTCAAAGACCAACATATCTTATTTTTCCAGCTTCTTCTTCTTAATGCTCACACTCTTACAATCTGTTGGACCTACATTCCACCAATGCCACCACCTTTTCACTGTCTTTCATTCTTGTTGTGTATTTAATTGCTTCTTCTTCAGAGTAAATTTCATGGTCAATTCTGATTATGTAAACTTTCAACTTCTTTGCTTTCATTTCTTTTTATCATACTTGGAAAAAACCATACAGAATTAAATATAACACCAATCCTACCCACTTCATGCCGTATTTGCAGATCTGTACACAGCTGGAGGAAAAACACAAGCATACTGGCTTTTTGCACTTTAATTTATGATTGATAACGTGAAGTGTGCCCTTAATACTGCTTGTTGGTCATATTACTTAGTCAGTTTGCACTCTGAATGATCCTTTCATACCTTTTTCTCTTCCCTGTATTCTCTGCCTTCCTCCTCCATCTTCAATTATACTTTTAATTTTATTTTCAAATCATCAGAAGTTTCCAAGCTGCCACCTACCATTCCATGCACCTAGTAGAACCTACCCATGTAATCTGACTGCCCTCCATGTTATAATCCAGGAACTGTCAGTTTCTCTACTCAAAGCCAGCTCGTCACAGGGCCCATCTGTTTCCACCTATTGAAAAAAGAAATATTCTAGGAATTTGTACATATCTCTTCTGATGGTTGTCATTTCCTCTCCGCTGGCTTATTTATTTAATATGTACGATGTTTTTTATGTGTCAACTTGACTGGGTTAAAGGATACTCAGATAGCTGGCAACATATTATTTCTGAGTCTATCTGTGAAAGTGTTTCTGGAAGAGATTAGCAGTTGAATCATTAGACTGATTAAAGACCTGTCCTCACCAATGTGGGCAGGTATCCTTCAATCCCTTGAGGGCCCAGATAGAACAAAAAGTCAGAGAAATTTCATATACACTCTGTAATCTGGAGCTGAGACATCCATCTTCTCTGGCCCTTGGATATTGAACCTCCTGGTGCCCCAGCCTTCAGACTCCAGATCTGACATCTGTGGGCCCCTAAATTCTTAGACTGAATGCTAACACCTCGAATCTTAGATTCCCCAGGCTCCAGAACTTTAAGAAATAAATTTTTATTCTTTATAAATTACGCAGCCTAAGGTATTATTTTATTGAAGCAGAAACAGAAAAGTGAATCACAAAGAGTTTAAATAACCCAATAACATACTGTTAGATGTGTTGGAAGTGAGAAGACAGTCTGCCTCTAGATTCCATTCCCCGAATCACTATACTGTACTAATGTGACCATTTTATAGGTAAAGATTGACCTATTATGAAAGTATTAAGACATTAATTTTATGAGACATTTAAATAAAAACATAAATTGAGGAAAAATAGACTAAAGTTTTGGTTAAACATTAAATTTGTATGAAAACTAGATATTTTTATTAAATTCAAATAATAATATTACAGAGACTATTAGCAATATGAATTAAAACAAATCTAGCCTATTAAATTTATTTATTTAATACATGCATATTCATTGCTCTTAATGCCACTATTGTAAGCACTAGGAATGCACACAAATGGTTTTTATTAGAAACAGATAATGTTTCTAATGTTTTTAATATAGTAATAAATTTTGACTCTTGCTGGGCAGTTGAGTACCAAAATAAACATTACATTTCCCAGGCTTCCATGAAGCTAGTTGTGGCCTGGACTTATTTCTGACCTGTGAAACACCAATGAAAAATATTGTATATAAATTCTATGAAGCATCTGAAAAAAGAGAGAGGGCACAAAATTTTCTTCTTTTTCCCCTCTTGCTAGGTGAAATACTGAAATGACAACTTCAAAAAGAACAAACCTATTTGGACCATGAGGTAGAAGCTTCATTCTGTGGATGGTACACCCAGAAAGAAAATAGGAACCAGAGCCCCTGAGGCTCATGGAACAACTATACCATATCTGGACTTGTGAGACAAATCAAGTTTAATTTTGTTTAAGGCACAATTATTTATGAGTTCTCCAGTAGTCAAAGCCAAACAAAATTTACACTGATACAATCAAATGGAACTCATAACTGACACCCAGCACAGTTCTTATCCTCATGGAACTGTTAGTTCTCATTTATAATATATTTTAAATAGAAATAATTTTAAAAAATTATAAAGTAAGTACCTTGTCAACTATATAAATGCTTGAGTAAAATATGGTTCCATTTTGTTTAAATCTTAACATCATGCTTGGAACTTTCAAAGGAAGGTAAATCCTATTCTATAGAAATGTTTATGATCAGACCCTTAAGATACTTGTTTATACTTTAATACTAATCATTATTTCAAAAAATATTATATTTTGCTGAAAGATTTGCATTTAAAAAATATTCAAAATAATACTGACTTTACTTCTCAGGGTAACTTATTAGAATATAATATGACTTACTGAGAAATATGCTGTGAAATATGTTACCATGACATAATAAAGTGTGGACCAGTCCCAGAAACTATTCAAAAAATATTCAAATTTTAAAGCCATTGAAAATATAAATCTATTCTTGTAGTTTGTATTTGCATTTATATTTGACACAAAATTAATTTATGTCAACAAATTATGGTTTTTAATAAGTTTCATAATTCATAGAACCATGTAATTATTTTGCTCTTAAAATACGTTTCTTTCAAATAGAGGTAATGAAGATAGCTAAAGAAGCAATACAAAAAAAAGTCACACGTTTTCTGCTCAATGAATTGTACCTTATAGGTGGTTGGCTCGGAAATTAGCAGGTCCTATTTTCTGTGGTAATAAATCCTAATGTTTGAAGAAAGCAAGTGCAGGTGGATTACCAGTTCATTGACACTTGCCACAGTGAAGTGAAAATTTAATCTTTACGCTGAGCAGTTTAGTCTTCATGCTCACTAGCATAGTCACATTTTAATATAAATGCCATTATTCCATTTACAGTGTGGACATCATGCTCCTTCATAGTTTTGTATAGTGAAGTTATTGGCATTTTGGATAAAGTTACAACTTTATATAATTACAATGGTGTAAAATATGAGTTATACAGAAGGTTTTAAAATGGAAAAAAAGAATTACGATTGTTAAATAATCATAACTAGTTTCTATTGTGTATACATGAAAACTAGTGAAACCATTTGAAAGACAAATATATTTGCATCAAGACAAATAAAATGTTTCATGAATGCTACTTATGGGGCTAAATGCTAAATCAGCTATGCTAAACATTCTCCCTTGTCTGATCATAGACTTCCATTGCCCGGCTGTTCATTATCTAATCAATTTTCAATATTTAAATAAATGCTGCTTACTTTTTCAAACAGGTGGATATTTTCAAGCTAATTTCAATGGATAAATTTTTGAATTTATAAAATTAAAAAATAGATTCCTTATTATAAATCTTGCCTTTCAAGATAAAAAACTTTTAAAATTAAACTCAGAAGACATTGAGATACTGTACACGTGTGGGCAGTGTTGGGAGAGAAGGTGATATTTTAAAGGCCTGGGCCATAGCAAATATTCATACACAATGTGTTTTGATAACAAGTGAAAGTGGATGTTTGTCTTGCTAAAATACATTTATCTATATAAGCTTTTTGTAACATCATGTAACATATATGGATGTTTCACCTCATCTTGATATAAATCACAGATCAAATTCCAAAGCTAGTGGTTTGGATGTTCAGTGTTATAACATCCAATATGAAATTTGCTTTTGCATTCCTTCCAAAGAGGAGTCTCTCTCTCTCTCTCTCCTTTTCTTTCTCCCTTTCTTTCTTTCCTGCCTACTTCTCTAACTGTGATACCTGTAAGCTTTCCAACTAATCACAAGTTGTTACTTTTCTTGTAAGAAAATATGAAATACTTCAGTAAATTTTTCCAAGTAATGTTTGCTATATCATTTCAATCCTGTAAGTCTATTTGTTATCCATACGTTGCTTCCATCTGCCTTGTGGATGTTTCTCAGGACATCTGCTGCCTATCAGATTCTTTGTTGTTGTGTTTTCTCCTCCTATTGTGTAAAGAATTATGGAAATCTATTTTATAACTTCACTAAAAACAGATTCAAAATTCTCAATGCTCTAGGCCAGAGGACATCCAGCATCTTTGTCTCTATCTTTGCATCACAGATGTTGGACTTGGTTTCAGTATTGTTCTTTTCTCAAGTGAATTAATCAACTGAGGCTCTTTCATTGACATAATCATGGTCTTGCTTTATTCTTATTGCCCATTGACTTATTTTTTTTTTTTAATATAGAGAATAAAAATCTTTTAAATCACCCTTAACTTATTCCTTTGTTTCATACCTAGTGTGACCATACAAACTGGTTTGCCTGGAGTGTATTTGATTTGTCCTTGTTTTCCCAGTGTCTTTTCCAATGTAGCTATTAAGAGGTTTTTATTTTTAATAAGGAATCTTCCAAACAGTTGCAGTAAAATAAGCCATGGGGAGTTTGTAGAACCTGTTGTTCTGCCAGGATGTCCTCTATTAGTGACAGAGATACATGTGCAGTGAACAGATTTCTCAACTGAGCATGTGTTATACCTGAAAGCTGTGTAGTGATAATCGATCTCTCTTTTCTCAAAGTTTTCCAAACTCAAAGTAACTAACACTTCTCTTTCAAACATTCCATACATCATGCTCACTCGTAGGGCAAGCAGCTCTCAGTTACAAATGGCAAAAGACGGCCAAGGCCTTCCAGCTTCTGGGGGTAGTGGGAGAGTTGGGCTACATAGCTGCCCTTTCTAGTCGTTTGTCCAAGCCAATCTGCAAAGGTTTGCCCAGTGTCCTGCAGCTTTTCAGGTTGCCAGCTAGTGACAGCCAGTGAGAAATGGAAAAACCATCCATTAAGTGAATATAAAATATGTGTAGGAAATAGAGGATGACTTGTGTTCCTGTGAAATGCAAAGAGAATAGTCTTAACACTCTTGCTACATTGTTTTGTCAGTTACTATATGCTCTAATCCTTCACTATTGTATTGTTTGAAATACTTCTAAAGTCTGCTTTCAAAAAATCCTTAGGCAGCAGTTAGCCCCCCAAAAGTGAAAGTGCATGCTAAAGGTAAAACTAAATACTAAATTTATTTCTTGAAAAAGTCAATGTTGAGCATTTAACCTGTAGACAATCTTCATTGATGTTTATCATCCACCTTAGGTCCATACTGGTGCTATTAACCCCATGAAAGCTGAAAGAAACAAGATGCATGTGTTTCTACTTTAAAAATCAGTGTTATCAAAAGCTTGTGCCTGAAAAATATAATTAAGAAAAAATCTAGCCACAGAAGGTAGGTTTGCCTATCATCCTGAGAAGCAAGAATTTTCATTAGAAAAAATCACTGATCTTATATATTAATGTTCTCATTTTTTATTCTAATATTCTTTTGCACATAAAGAAATAAAGTGATAGTTATTAGCATGCTATCTTCTTCAACAGAACTTCACAAAAGAGTTACATGACTTCCTTAGCATCATTAGGTCCCTCAAATCAGTTAAGTAAACTCCAATACTAGATTGACTTTTTATATTGAATTCAGTGAACCAAACTGATTCTAAAATTTTAAAGTTTGTATGTCAAAGATGAACTCTCTCACAATATATTAAATGTTATCATACATTACAAACAATGTTAGCATTTCAGGTTTGAAGATAAAATTATTAGTTCCTGAATTAATGTTGCAATTGCTAGATTAAGGTATCTATTCAAAAGAAATGAACTTAGAATTGATTATAATGGACACATTAATAATTAATGTTGTGACCAAACAAGCGTCAATATTTTGAAAATTAAAATAAAAGCTATAGTTGTCAAATTTATATATTTTTTGAAAAATACATGTATGGAGTACTGATACAACACTTTCATGAAGCTAATGTCAAGTGCAAAAATATCTTCAGCACTGCAAATAGCTTTCTTTCTTTGCTGTTCATTAAGAAGCAGACATTAGAAAAATCTGAAGAATTAGTTTGTAAATCAACAAAAATGTCCCACTAATGGTTTTGAACAGTATTACGGATGAGTCCTTTAATATAAATTTCATTTTATTTTTCTAAATTAGTTGTAAATCTTTAATCAAAGTATTCACTAAGTGTAACATCACAGAATTTCCACTTTTGAAACTGTTAGAATATTAAATTGCTGAAAAAAGTGATTGCAAATAAGAAACATCAAATTTATTTCTATAAAAAAAAACTAAAAGAAAATACGGTGGTCTGTGGCAAGAATAATTAAGTGGAGCTCCTATTTTTGTGTGCATTAATTTATATACTGTCTGAAATAAAATGAAATTTAAAAAATCATAGCATCTTTATTTGGCAATGTATTCAAATAATAGAGATTATTTGAGAAACTTTGTTTTGAAAAATATTTCTTGAAAAATGATAATATAAATAAAGACAAAATAACCTACATAATATTTTGACCAAAATATTAATATTCTAAAATGAAAAATAAAATAGAAAAGGCAATGTCCTCTGGCAGACTTTTCTCTGAATTTACCAGGCATCTGAAATTCTACAGAGAATAATGTTTCAAATACATTTGCCATGTTATAGAGAGTAAAATCAATTATGTGTAATGATTTTAAATGTATTAACCATAAAAATGCAAGTTTGAACTAAATTGCAGAATCATAGAAAAATAAAATTAAAAATGCACCATATTTAAGAAAGAATATTCTTCCAGAAATATAGGTGGCATGTTGTTATAGACAAATATAGCTTAAAAGTTATTAAAATACATCATATATGCAGAATAATTATTCTGCTTATGTAATATTTCAACATTTAGATTTTTTTGTTTATTATAGCTTTATATATGTAGATTTTTATATTCATTTAAAAGTAATTTTTACTGAATATTTTAAATAGAAATATAATATAGGGCCACTAGTATAATTAAACCATTTTGTTAATAAATATTTCAAGGTAGTATTTTACTGATTTTATCATCCTGTTCTGCTCTTTAGAATTTTTCACTACAGACAAAAATTTACATAGTCACTGTATCCTATGCAGCATCCATCTGTAAACAGGGAATTTATGCATCAAGAAATCACGTCGGCCCCGCTCTCAGCATCTGACCACTTCTTACCATGTCTGATACCTCCTCACTCCCAAGCCACTGTACTCTTTTATCCAGATATCTGTAGTGTCCTCCAAGCACATCTTCCTTTATTTACCCTTGTCCTCCTAAAATCTATTCTCCATATGGCAGCTAGAGTGAGATTTTTTTTCTTAATGTTAACCTGTTTAAAAGTTTTTAGATGCTCCTTATTTCACTCACAATACAAATCCAAAATCCTCATCATGATCTTCAATTCCCTACCAGAGCTCACCCTTTTGCCTTTTGGACTTTATCTGTTATTAATATAATCTGGCCTTAGCTCACTTCATTTTGGTCACACTGACCTCCTTGCTATTTCTCAGATATGATAGTCACTTTTGCTATCCAGTGGTTTTGTTCTAGCTGTTCTACCTCCAAAAATCTGGTTAACTTCTCACATCCTTCAGGTCTAGATTCAAATCTCATCCAATCAATGAGCTTCACCATCCCTCTTCTGCACGCACACACATACCACGTGCCAACTGTTCCTCCTTGGGCCAAAGAACTCCCTCCTCTCCCTCCACTTCCTTTTCTTATTGTTCTTTTCATCTTCTTACGTGCTACATGGCTCACTTACTTATTCTCTGTAATGCTTGATTACTCTGTAATCTTTCTTGAGATTACTCTGTAATCATTCTCAAGGTGGGAAATTCTGTTAATTTTTTACCAAATCTCACACATGTAGAGCCACGCCTGGCATACTGTAGGTTCTCAAGAAATAAATTTTCATTGAACTTCAATTTTATGAAATGTTGATAATCATAATTTATTATGACACAAGTAATAAAAGCTATTTTGGGAAATATGTATTACATATATAATATATATAATGTTCACATATACATATATACACACACATGCACTTATAAAATCACTGCATAACAACATTTCAGTTAACAATGAAATGGTGGTCCCATAAGATTATAATACCATATTTTATTGTATTTTTTCTATGTTGAGATACACAAATATTTACTAATGTGTTATAATTGCCTACAGCATTCATTACAGTAACATGCTATACGGATTTGTAACCCAGGAGTAATAGGCTTTGCCATATGGCCTAGGTGTGTAGTAGGCTATATTATCTGGCTTGTGTAAATACACTCTATGATGATCGCACAACAATAAATCACCTAATAATGCATTTCTCAGAATGCATCTTCATCAGTAAACAATGCATGACTATAATAACTGTATATATTTCCAAGGCCATCCTTTTTGCCACCAAATCACAATCTGACATCAAGGAAATTTTATTTGAGCAAAATTTGGAAAAATAATATAGGGAAGGAAAATATTTTTCTTCTACCCTTCTAGGTATTCTGCTGAGACCCTGTAAAAAAAGAGAGGTTAACAAGAGAAAATCATGCAATTTATTTAATATAAGTTCATAAAGAAATAAAGACCTGAAGAAACTGTCAAACTTGATGGTTTTTATATTAACTTTGATGAAAAGTGGAAAGTTATGGGAAAACATGATAGATCAGCAAAAAGCTATGATCTAAATGTAGTAAACTTGGGATAACTCAGCAAGACCTGTTCATTCAGATTGCTCTTAGCATATCTCTGCCTTCACAGATAAGGATGCTTCTTCCCTCTAGGTTTAAAGAAGACATCTCTCAAATGAGAATCTGATGATTTGCTTCAGCAGGTAAGAGAATACTTCCTGTACCTGTCAGTTCTCAGATTTCTTTAGTTTAAAATGTTCAATATGTCAAGGTGCTATATTTTGAGGTGGTGTATACTGAACCCAGTCATTAATAAAATGTCATCTCCTATTTGCAAAAACTCAAAATTGATCAATAGCAATGTTTAATATTACAAAAATTCAAAAAAAGAGTAAGGAATTCTACCTTTTTGATAAAAAATACCCTGTATAACTTTGACATCATCCTAAAATAGCTTAAAGTTTTTTTGGTGTTTGTATTTGTTGTTATATTTTAACTATACCATCAGGAAAGTTCAGTTAATATGACTCAGTAATGGAAAGATTTCACATAAACTATAAAAATCAGAAGTAGAGTCCAGAAAACATAATTTCTCAAATTATAAACTTTATATTGAGTATTTATTCTTCTAACAATAAACTTAATGTAGCCAAAAAAAAGGAAAGAATAAAAATACATTTAAATTGGGCTGTGTCATGGGAGGTGGAACACAGGATACTCAACTACTTTTATGACCTACTATTATTTGTCCAAGACATTAAAAATTGTGTTTGAAGGCTAAATTTTCTTAACACTTTTAGGCTGTTCACTGTGTGTATTGCTGGATGCAATAATTCATTACATATCTTAAATTATGATTCAGAATACATTTAAATATTTTAAACACCTGCATATTCCTTCCTTATTAGATGAAGACTCACTAACATGAGCAACAGACTAAATTGTTTTTATTATTAAAGGACAAAATGTATTTTAATAGTATCTAATGTGTGCAACTTAACACCTAATTGACCTTTTTATTTTTTTTGTCTTTATTGAAGTGTAATTTACATATCATGTCTTTACTCCATTTTAAGTGCACAATTAAATTATTATTAGTAAATTTACCAAGTTGTACAGCTATTCACATAAATCAGTTTTAAAGGATTTCCCACCCCCCATTGAGACCCCTAATACCCATCCCCAAATATATGTCAAGCATGCCCCTCCCCTTCACAGTGCTCACCACATCCCCCAGTGAACACTCCCACCATTTAAGCACCATAGTGTCAATCAGTCAATACCAATTTGATGGCGAGTACATGTGGGGCCCATTCTTCGGGTCTTGTGTCACCTCACTTTGAATAATGGGCTTAAGCTTAATCCAGGGTAATATAAGTGGTGTTAGCTCACTGTCATTTCTTAAAATTGAGTAATATTCCATTGTAAACATATACCAAATTTTAATAATCCACTCATGAATTGATGGGCACTTGGGTTGTTTCCACGACCTAGCAATAGTGAATTGTGCTGCCATAAACATTCGTGTGCA
>CAUYRT010022948.1:0-15350 GCA_963574885.1 Lepilemur ruficaudatus
TGGCCAATTAATTTCTTTTTCAATTTTTAGTAGAGACGGGGTCTCACTGTTGCTCAGGCTGATTTTGAACTCCTGACCTCGAGCGATCCGCCTGCCTCGGCCTCCCAGAGTGCTAGGATTATAGGCGTGAGCCACCGCGCCGGGCAAAGATAGAGGAGAAAGCTTTGTACAGACAATTCTTTAAAAAAAAAAAAAACTTTAAAAGATGTCTTTTGACAAATCACATAAGTCATTGTGAAGTTCTTGTCACCAAAATATAAAAGAAAACTTAAGCAAAACTTAGATGCTCATCAAGAACAAGTTCTTACTCTATAGCTAAGGCAGGGAAGCGTTTATGAAAGCTTAAATCTATATGTTTAGGTTCTTGCCAACCCTTTTCTTAAAATTCCACCTTCAGAACTCCTACTAATGAGCACTTTTCCAGCAGCTTGGATGAAACATTCTGAATAATTCCTCAGCCTGAAGGTTAGAAATTTCATTAAATAAAAAATTAAATACATTAGAATACTTCAGTATGAAACATTAATGAACTGAGTAATACATTCTTAAGAAGAGGAGGCACTTAAGAAAACACAGGCAACCTGCATTGTAGAGTCATATAATGTGATGAGATTTGATATATGGGCAAGAGGTCAAAAAATGCTCAGGGTTTCAAAAGAGAATGTTCCATGAGCTGCTTACTGCCTACATAGAGCATTTGAAAATCAAACCAACTCACCAGAAGCCCAAGAAGCCTTAAGACGAACCAGAGCATCCTTTGGATGTCAGTGTTGTGTTGAACAGAGTCAGTTGAACTGTTACTTATCTGATAGAAAAAAAAGGCCTAAATTTTATAAGGATGCAGGTCATTAATTAAAAAATATATGGTGATCTTAGAATTTAGAAAGTGGAGAAAGGAGACTTGAACCTAAGTTAGATGTACTTAGAAGGAAAAAAAAGTTTCTTCTCATAGTAGACATACATTTGCCTTTATACACTGGATATTCTCTCCCCCCTCTACTTGTTTGAATCCTACTTACCCTTCAAGACTCAGCTCAAATTCTGAATCTTTTGTGACCAGCTAATAGTCAGCTCTCTACCTCCTGAATGCCTATAGAATTATACTCTTCATTTGGCATTTTTGCTTTATACCTACCTTATAATGTTTGTTATTTATGTTTATGACATAAATGTTCTGACAGTCTTATGTCAGACTATCATCAGATGAGTACACATTGTATCAAAGGAGCCGTGTTTAGTATTTGGTTTAAATTTTTTAGATTTAAAATGATGTTCCTAAATAGTCTCAGCTGCATTAGTTTGATTCTTGAAAGGGACTGGGCTCAAATCACCTGTGCATCTTACCATATGCCTTCAGATTAATAGGCAATTAAGAAGTCAGAGAACCTTTGGGCCTGTTATGTATATCTTACATACAACTTCTTAGGGATTCTGAGCTACTTAGAATTGTGTTCACCACTGTACAGGGCAGAGTAACTTAAACATGGTAATGGTAAACAGGTTTTGATGTAAAAATGCCCAAGTTAAGATGAATGTTAAATATAGTTGATAGCCATATTAATTTGCTAGAGCTGCCATAATATACTACCACAGGCTGTGTTGCTTAAATTATTTTCTTTAAATTTTGTAGGCTGTAAGTCCAAGATTAAGGTGTCAGCAGGGTTGGTTCTTTTTCTGAGGCCTCTTTCCTTGGCTTGTAGATGGCTCTTCCATCTCTTTGTCTTCACTTGGTCTTTTCTCCATGTGTGCACACATCTGTGTCAAAATTTCCTCATCTTGTAAGGAAACCAGTCCTACCAGATGGGGACCCACCTTAAAGATCTCATTATAACTTAATTGACTGTTTTAAGACCTTATCTCCAAATATGGCTAGTTTCTGTGGTACTAGTGATAGGATTCAACGTATTAATTTGAGAGGGCCATAAGCCCGTAATAGTAGGCAATGCTCAAAAAGTGTAAATGATTGGGAGCAGTTATCTGTCACCTTTAAGAACTCCCATTGTTAGACCTATAGATGACAGAAATGGCTTACTAAATTAGAATCTTCAGAGGTGGGGTTGAGAAAAGTTTATTTTTAAAAAGTTTCCCAAGTGATTCCTTTGGGTAACACTAGATACTTTTGAATAACACTAGACTGCAACATGGAAACACTAAGACATTCTTGTGTATTTTAGAATGTATTAGGAGGTGGTGTGAACACATGCAAAAAACTACCATGCAACACACTGATTAATAATATATTAGCGGTACCAAGTGCCATGAAAAGATTAATTCTAACTGCAGCAAATACCTTCAGTAACATACCCAGCTGAGATGATAGGGAACCTCTATCTTAAAAAGATTAATCCCACTTAATAATTCTGATGATCAGTCCAGTCCCATTTAGAACCTACTGCCCTAAAGCACCTAGTATATAGTATGCTCTCAACAAATTATTGTCACATTAAATGAGCAGAGCTGTGATTTAGTAAGATTAATAAGACCCCAGGGTACAGGATGAATTAGAGTGGGAAATGTCCTAGAGGCAGGAAAATTCTATTGTAGATGTCCAGCTAAGATGAAGCAGCCCTAAACTAGGGTAAAAGCAATAGGAGAGAAATAGATGAGAAATACGGAAAAGGTAAAATGAACAGAATTACATGAAACTTGACATAATGTAGTGGTTCTTTAAATGTAGTGTCTTACATGGGATGTTTACTTCAAAAGAAGATTGCTGAGCTCCATCTTTGAAAACCTATCCAGTTAGTCCAGGGTGAAGCAAATGAATCTGCATTTTTAACAACCCCTCATGATTTTGATTTAAAATAATCTATTTCAATTCAAGACCTCAATTTAAGAACACACTGATCTGTTGACCATGGTGAGTGGGGAAGAGGAAAGATTGGAAAATAATTTTTAAGATTAAACCTTGAGTGACAGGTAAGATGATAAGCCATTAATAGCCACTGAGAATTTTGGTTGGAAATGAAGTGCATACATGAACCTATTCAGCAAATAAGAAATGTCATTTAAGAGCCTGGAAAAGAGGTAGGGGGAAAGAAGAAATAGGAAAACTTTTGTGTAATAATGATCTCTAAGAGATCAAGGAAAAAGAAGAGGGTTATAGAGACAATTGAAAGGGTATTTTAAGGGATCTTGAAAATGAGGAGGCAGCACAAGAAGCAAGGTGAGAAGAAAACAATCCAGCAGAAACCGAAAAACAAGGTCTCAAGCAAAGAATATCTACGTCATCTAATGTGAATGAGAACTGTAAGGGTTGTGGGGTGGGTAAAGAGAGGCTTCTGGAATTTATCTGGTAGTCTTGAATAGAAGTTCTGTAGAATTTGGGTGTTGCTATGCATTGGAAAATAAATTGATGGCAAGAGAATGAAACCCAGGAGTCATTAAGCATAACTTACAATGTGGAAAAAGAAGTGAGATTATCATTTTATTAACTCATTAAGTTGCTTCTAATCCATAAGGGATTTCCATTTTTTATACAGAAAGTAAGAACAAGACCAAACAAAATAAACAGTGATAGATAAAAAGACAATTAATAGTACACATACATCTAGATTATTCTGAGATCTTTTCTGGATAGTAGGGGAAGGTAAAGGAAATGAATTAATAAGCTGGATTAAAATTTCCCTTTTTAAGAAGTAAAAGAAAACAAAAGAATAAAAGTAATTGATGAAATGGAAATTTTTAAAAAGATTTAAAGAAGAAAAATATTAAAATATTTGGAGGGAGAACTAATATCCTTTCTAGACTTAACAAAACAGTTTTATAAATGTTACATGTTACACGCTAATCTTACAAACTGTCCATAAGTAGATAATTACTATGGTGGTTAATAATATAAAAGACCTGGATTCAAAATACAAGCCTGCCTCTTACTGGTTGTATGTACAGCCTTGGTTGAATTAACCTGTTTCAGTCTCAGGGTCAATTCTGTAAAATGGAAAATAACACCTGCTTCATTGCATTAAATAGATGATGTAATGTTCAATATTTGCCTACCATATAGTAAGCATTCTATAAATGATAACTGTTGATTGAATGACCTTAACTGGTCTCAATTTTTAAGTTTTCTCTGTCAAATGGGACTAGTTACAGGATGTCCTTGTAGGGTGATCAAGAAGATTAGGTTATTAGAAAATTAGGATTATTAGAAGATCTTGTAATATGAATAATATGCAGTAACACTCAGTAAATGATAAATACTACTGTGATTTTAAAAATCTCAAAAATAATACCACTTATTACACTTACACTTATTACCACTTATTATAGTTTTCACAGTGCTTTTAAATATGTTCATATATTCTTTTCAGCAGTATTGTGAGATAGTCCCTTTTACATAGGAGAGTCACAAACCTTGGTTAACTTAGAGCCAAAAGAAGCACTATATTCAAAATACAGAATTGTTCGATCGCCATAAAATACCTTGTGCTACATTTTTGATAGCGACAACCCATCTTCCTGCAACCCAGGTGCTAACCCCTGAAAATCACTAATTTGTTTTCCATGTTTATAATTTTGTCATTTTGAGAATGTTATATAAAGGATTAACATTGTAACCTTTAAGATAGACAAGCCTTTTTTGTAATAAGAGTTACATTTAAATTATGTCAAATAAAAATAAAGACATTTTTAAAAATGTAAGCCTCTCTCTAGTGAAATAGTGGATCTTTTTCCATATTGTTGGCCTACAGATTGTAAGAAAAGGATTAGAGGGCCAAAACCACATGACAGAAATTAGCAATAGCAAAAACTCTTAAATTTCAAATCCAGATAGGCATAATTCTTGGATTTTTAGATAGCAGTGCTTTTTCATTTTAAAAGTGGTTCAAAACAAATTTTTAAAAAAAAATAGTTCAGTGGCCGTTGCCTATCTTCTGAAAATGCTTTTGCATGAAAATGTACATAAAAATGTAGTTTTACATCTTGGGATTTTTACTGTCACATCAGTGAATATGGAAAAATAGGTAAGGAAGGGACTGATGCCATGGAAAATAATGGAATAGGAAGTTTCAAACTTTGGTCCCTCTAACAAAATAGCTATTAAAAGCTATCATAATCAACAATTTCAGAACTCTGGAAACTGATTGAACACTTACAGCAGCCTTAGAAGTGCTCGATGAAGGGAGGGACAGCTGAAGTACAGTAAGAGAATGACACACAAGAACCATCTGTCAATGCCCTCCATCCCCTTTCTTCAGCTTTGCCACGGGCATGGGGATAGTGACCACTTTTCTGGAGTAGCTGGCTATTACCAGGGTGGACATTTCAAAAGGACCTTTTCCTACAAATTTTAGGGGTTGTGTATTTTGGTGAGTCTGGCAGTTCCCTAAGGGATCAGTGAAGACACTTTATTTTTCAGCCCACTTGGATCATAGCAGCTTCCTCATGACATCTGAAAATCTAAAGAAACAAAATATTTTTGTTCCCCTTTTGGGTCCATACATTTAAGTAAATATGTCAGGTCAATGCCTGACCACAGCAACAATGGAAGAAAAACTTTTGTGACAATATGGATGACTGCAGCCTTCAATAAACAAAAATAAATTAACAATCTCTGAAGAGTGGTAGAATCTTATTTCCAGAGTACCACTTTATAATACTCAAAATGTCTAATTGTCAACAAAAAAAGTCACAAAGTATATAAAGAAACAAACATATAGCTCATTCAAAAGAAATTTTTTGAAAAATTTGTTTTACAGAAACCATCTCTAAGGCAGACCAGACATTGAAATTACTAGTCAAACACATTAAACCAACTACCTTAAAAATACTCAATGACTTGAAGGAAACCATGGACAAAGAACTAAGGAAAATCAGGAAAACAGTATATAAATAAATAAATAGGGCATATCAATAAAGAGAAATTATAAAAACTAAATAGAAATTCTAAATATGAAAAGTACAATAGGTGAAACGAAAATTCACCAGAAGGATTCAGTGGCAAATGTGAACAGGCAGAAGAGAAAATCAACAAATCTGAAGATAAGTCAATTGGTATTATCCAATTTAAAGAGCAGAAAGGAAAAAAAATGAACAGAAGCTTAGGTACTTGTGGGACACCAACAAGCATATCAATATATGCATCATGGAAGTCTCAGAAGAGAGGAGAGAAAAAGGAGCAGAAAAAATATTTTTAAAAATAATGGCTGGAAAATTTCCAAATTTGATGCAAGACACAAATATACATATCTAAAAACTAAACTACAGGCAGAATAAACTCAAAGAGATCCACACCAAGACATATTATATTCAAATTCTATAAAGACAGACAGAATTTAGAAAGCAGAAAGAGAGGTGACTCTTTATGTACAAGTAATCCTCAGTAAGATCTACAACTGATTTTTTCTTTTCTGTTTTGATATGGAGTCTCACTCTGTCATTCAGGCTGGAGTGCAGTGGTCTCATCATAGCTCACTGCAACCTCAAACTCATGGGCTCAGGTGATCCTCCTGCCTCAGTCTCCTGAGTAGCTAGGACTACAGGTGGGCTCCACCATGGCCGGCTACTTTTTCTATTTTTTGTGGAAATGGGGGCTCACTCTTGTTCAGGCTAGTCTCAAACTCCTGACCCCAATCCTCCTGCCTCAGCCTCCCAATGTGCTAGTATTATAGGCATGAGCCACAGTGCCCAGCCCTAGCAACTGATTTTTCATCGAAAGTTATGGAGGCTAGAGGAAGTGGAATGATTTATTTATGAGTAATCAAGAATAATAAATCTAAATCCACAATAAGTAGGGACAAACTAATCACAAAGACCTTCCCCCTCCATTATAGAATGGATACAATTAAATCAAAGCCATCAGATGCTCGACTGGTCCCTCTGGGATATGGTGCAATAGAGAACTTAGTATTGGTCTTAGAGCAGCAATGTTAGAGGAATTCCTCCTTGGTGAGAGGAATTCTACACTGTTGTGTAATGTCTATTTCTGTGTTCATAGCCACCTTGTTCATGAACCTAACGAGCAAGTATGGTTTGGCAGGGGAAAGAGACGACTAAATAAATACCTGTTTATAGAAAGCCTCCTTCCCAGTGGTGGTCCTTTGGTTGTAATTTGTATGGACCAAAAATATCCTTGCACTATTGGTCTGTTCTAATAGGTCCATGTACATGTAGCTTTTTCCCAAATCTCTTTTTCCTGAATTCCCCAAGAAACTTGACTCTTTCAAGTTCTTGACAATCTAGCTTAGCCATTAACCATTGCCTGTGAATTGATACAAATCTTATTTTAGGTCTTCTGTGTTTCTGGGCAAGTGGCCCATGAAGAACTGCTTAAAGGTCCACCTGCTGTGGCAGTCCACTTCTGGTGTTAGCTTGTTGGACAGAAGTAAGTCAAGCTTAAAATGTCCTCTTGATCAACTGGCCATAGTGAACTTCTCACCAAAGTTTGAAGTCTGTTGTCAGAGAGGTCATAACACAGCCTTTAGGAGTGAGGCTTCCAGAGTGAACCACCTGCTTATGACATTCTCAAGGCTGATATTATGAATACCATGTTCTCTTGACAGTGGGGTGCCACTGGGCACACCTATATTTCTGGGTTGTTGAAATCAAATAACACGTAGTTTGCCTGTCTCTTGATTTCTCTTGATAAGACATCCGATCTCTGCCAGGGCTCACTAAATAGCAAGTCAAGAGCTGTTTCTTAAAATGAGAACAGTACTTACTTAAGAAAGAGTATATGATTTTACTGCAAAATCCTTGAGGCCACGCTTCCCACTGGGGATAGCTGTAAGGTCCTTACAATGTCCTATTCTTCTGTAGACAATTCAAACACCATTGAATCCTCTGGGCCAGAACTCCAGAGAGGCCCTGCAGGGCTCTACTCGTTAAAGTCCTTGAGACTCCCAGTAAATGTCACAGAGGGATTCCGAGTATAGGTCAATTTCTCATCCTTCTTCCTTCTCCTTTGCCTTTCTACTTTCTTTCTTTCACATATATATTGAGTTCCCTTTATCCCAGTCTGTTCCACAGTGCCTTCAACTGGTTGTCTTATATTTTAGTAAGCGTTTATAATTGTTATTTTCAGAGGGGTTATCTAATTTAATATCTGAAATACTCTACTTTTTATTATATGCAGCTATGTTTAGAAAAGTAAAAAGATACTACCTAGAATGGGAAAAGAATTATGTAATGTTACAAAAAATAATTTCTTGTGTCTTAAAAATACTGTAAAATTAGGGACTGTGGTGGGTATGCAAATATGCTGTGAAGATCTCCTACTGCAGGCAGCATAATTGACTGACAGCTACAGTTGTTGCTGCCCTTTAGAACCTACCCTTGTTTGTGTCAAGACTCTGGTTCCTAAGTGATCTTGTAGGCGGTAACTGCATATGGTAGTGGTTCTAATGCTGGTTCTTTCCTGTGAAGTGCAGGACCCTTTAATGGTACTTTGGCTTAAGACCTCCCCATCAGCTGGGCTGTAACCTTCTCAGAAACGTGCTGCAGTCTGAGACTCTTCCTACCCGATCCTCCTTCCTTCCTTTTCTCCATTATAGGTAACAGTCTGAAGGCTCTCTTGTCTTCCCTTGATCCCTCCTTTTTACCTTTTTTAGATAAATTTCCTAATAAATCCTTTGCATATCAAATCTCATCTTGACATCTGTTTCTTGGAAGATCCAAAATAACACAGAAACATAGACCCATGCTATTGACAGAAAAGGGACCAAAACGACGACTTAAAAAAAAAAAGAATATTCTTACAGAAGAATTCCAAATAATATAGGCAGTTAGTTACTTCTTCCTATAGAAGGGAAAACATGATTCCCCTCCCCTTGAGTATATTCTGGGCTTAGTGACTTCCTTCCCATGAATACAGTAATATATATATATATATATATATATATATATTTTATTCCATACCTCCACACATACACAGACATGCAAGAGCCTTTTAGACATTTTTTCCTAATATTCTCCCTGACTCCAGTGAAATATTAATACCATAAATACACTATGTGTTTATGTACTATATGTATATCCATGTTTTCTGCATAAAAAGAGTAAGTCATTTCTGTCCCCCCTAAAATCAGTTTTTGCTCCCTCAGTGGCATTGTAATCCCCACTGAGGGTGCATGGAATAGAGTGTGGAAAGGGAAATATTCTAAGTTACTGGGGAGGAACCTGGCAGACACCACCTTACTCAGATGATCAAAGTTAAGATCATTACTGGTAAGTCATGTTAATACCATATACCCCCAGTATGAGGCAAAGAGAAGGGTATTTTGCCTTTGTAGTAGACTTTCAATAACCCTAGTCTTAGGATGAGAAAATATCAGGCAAATCCAAATTGAGGGACATTTTATAAAGTACCTGACCAGTACTTTTAAAAGTGTCAAGGTAATTATCTTTGTCCATTTGGGCTGCTATAACAGAATACCACAGACTGGGTGGCCTACTAGCAACATTTATTTCTCACAGTTGTGGAGGCTGGGAAGTCCAAGATTGAGACGATAGCAGATTTGGAATTTGATGAGGGCCTGCTTCCTGGTTTACAGAACTCTGTCTTCTTGCTATAACCTCACTGAGCTATATCCTTCACTGGGATGCAGGAGCTCTTTGGGTCACTTTTATAAGGGCATTAATCCCACTCATGAGGGCTTCTCCCTCATGACCTAATCCCCTCCCAAAGGCCCCACTCCAAATACTAGGGATTAGGTTATAATATATGAATTTGTAGGTGAGGGAGACACACAAATATTTGGTCTGTAATAGTAATGAAAAACAAGGGAGTACTGAGAAGCTGTCAGAGATCATTGGAGATAAGGAGACATGACCACTAAATGCAATGTGATATCGTAGATTGGATCCTAGAACAGAAAAAGGGCAGTAATGGGAGAACAAGCAGAATCTGAATGGAAATCTATAGTTGAGTTAATATAATAGTAATATATCAATGTTAAGTTCTTAGTTTTTATAAATTTACCCTGGTTTTATAAGATACTAATATCACAGAAAGTTGGGGGAAGGATATAAGGGAGCTCCGTTTATCTTTTCTGTAAATCTAAAATTATTCCACAATTAAAAGTTAAGAAAAGAATGTTCAAAAATATAGATGACTGTGTCATCTGTATTCATCACATGAAAATGATGGTATAAATATTAAAAGAGATATAAATATATATAGAGAGGATTATAAACATTAAGCTAGTCTGAAAATATGTTTTTAAAATGTATCAGTAAATGAAATAATATGGTAGATGTAGTATTTCTTAAATTTAGTGAAGCATTTGATGTAGTATCTCGTGACATCTGTGCACAATTAATTCAAATTGTCTTGCCTATAGGCAGAGTCACATGGATTCAAAACTGGCTGGAGAACCATAACAAATATTGATAAACCATAAATGGCAATGTATCAAGTTGGCAATGTATCTAGGTGCTACAAGGATCAGTGTTATGTCCTGTCTTATACAGCCGCTGCATTAATGATGTAGAAAAGGGAGTGAAAAGCATGTTAATGAAATTCACAGATGCTATTAAATTAGGAGGTGATGCAAATAGCAGTGAGGGCAACAAAGCAATATAAAGATTCTCAGAGAGCTTAGAAATATGGAGTGGAAATAACAAAATGAGAGCTGCCCCTACAAAATAGAAACTGCTACTGCATTAGGAGAAAACAGTAAAACCAAATAGGTATTCAAATGGAGTCAGATCTGAAAGTCATCAAATGGCCAAAAGACCTAAAGGTGAAAATGAATAACAAAGTAGATATGAATTTATGATATGGTGATTTTGAAGGTTATGGCTACATATACTGCATGTCACAGAAATAATAGAATAGTCTGTTCTTCATACCTCTAGTAAAAAGACATCTGGAAGACAGAACTCATTTTGTCTCAAGTTAGTACCTAACTGCTGTCGACAAAATAGAAGTAGTAATAAAAATGATTAAGCCCTAAGTACAGACAAGTATATTCATCTTCAGCAAATTATACTGAGCTATTTTACAAGTCTTTTCACTTATAATTGCTGATTCTACTTCATATCCCATGTAGGTAACCCTTCCTTCTTTAGACATATAACTTATGCTGAACCTCAGAACACCTTACCTAGCTGTCTTTAAGCTTCTCTCTTATCTCCCAAATTAAACTTACAAATTGATTTTTTCTAATATGTAGTTATTTTTGTGTATATTAAAGTAAATATAAGCTCCCTTGATTACTTGCTAAAACTGTCTTAGGCCTATGTCACATCTATATCCCAATGCTGCATGAATTATTTGTGAATACAGACATGTTCCCTCACCAGCAACTATAGAACAAAGAGCGTAAACAAGAGTAAAGTCTGAGAAGTGTGTTGCGACTGAGACCTAAATGAATAACAATTAAAGAAACCACAGATCTGAATTCATATTGCAATGCAATATTCTAGCGACCACAGCATAAGTAAGGTCATCCCAAGATGTTATCACCCACTGGTGAAGAGTCATTCAGAAAAATAAATGAAGCAATTCCTTTTCTTGAGGACTATTTATACTTATTAAATGTTATGTGATAGATGCTTTTTAAAAAGTCTTAACACAAATAAGTCTGTATGAATCTTTATTTTTTTATGGTTTAAGAATGCGTATTCCTTTGATTTTTTTCACTGAAAAAAATTAATCATGAGACCACTTGTGATGTGTAGGCTTTCAGTGAGTTCCAACTAGCAACAAATATTTGAGAATCAATGAGTAGGAAGGAATATTTGAGATCTTGTCTCAATGTCCTTTTATGCATATGGTTATAGATGGCGCAGTGAAGAAGGAAGGACACCCTTACCTGATTTGGAAAAAGGTGTTAATAAAGTAAATTCATCTTTTATTTTGAGAAACTGAAGTAATTCCTACAGTCGGTGGAAGATTGAACCAAATCATTTCTAAGGTCCCTTCGCATGCTTTGAGGAAATTTTGTGTTAATCATTTGGCTACTTGAATGCCTATACAACAGAAAGAAAATTTGGTTGTGTTGAAATCTTTAAAAAAGCAAGTAGAAGATTGCTCATCCTTTTCTTCCTTCCTTCCTTCCTCCCTCCCTCCCCTTTCTTTCTTTCCTTTATTTTTTGAAACAGGGTCTCGCTCTGTTGCCCAGGCTAGAGTGCAGTGGCATCATCATAGCTCACTGCAGCCTCAAACTCCTGGGCTAAGCAATCCTCTTGCCTTAGTCTCCCAAGTAGCTGGAACTACATGCTACTATGCCTGGCTAATTTTGGGGGGTTTTGTACAGAGGAGGTATTGCTGTGTCAGACTGGTCTCTATCTCCTGGCCTCAAGCAATCCTCCCACCTTACCCTCCCAAAGTGCTGGGATTACAGGTATGAGCCACCACACCTGGTCCCATCCACGTCTTTCAATACACCACTGTAGAGGTACAGCTTTTCCATATAAAACATAAAAAATTTCATGTAATGTACTATAAGAATGTATAAAGTACAGCAAGAACTGTTCCCCCAGGTTATGCTCTAGTTGACCAAGTGATATGCTTGATTATTACGTTACTCATTACTAGACAACCTGGTCTTTTTTTTTTTTTTTTTTTAGGCAGTCTCAAAAAAAAAACTCTGGCCCAGGCTAGAGTGCCATGGTGTCAGCCTAGCTCACAGCAACCTCCGACTCCTGGGCTCAAGCTATCCTCCTGCCTCAGCCTCCTGGGTAGCTGGGACTACAGGCATGCACCACCATGCCTGGCCAACTTTTTGTATTTTTAGTTGTTTGGCTGATTTCTTTCTATTTATAGTAGAGATGGGGTCTCGCTCTTGTTTAGGCTGGTCTCAAACTCCTGAGCTCAAGCAATCCTCCCACCTTGACCTCTGAGAGTGCTAGGATTACAGGCATGAGCCACTGCGCCTGGCCAACAACCTGGTGTTTACTCCAATAAAATGCAGAACCCCAACGGCAAGAATGGTAAAGAGGCCAAAAGGCTGAGTGTAAGCATGTTCATCATTAATCCTTTGTAAAACTTTGTGATGAGGAATAAAAAGGGGAATGATGCTTCCATACTGAAATAGCTCATATACTGTTCAGTATTTTCTCTAAGACATTTTTATAGCAAACCCCAAGAAGCTGCCTTCTTTATATTCCTTGAGGTTAACCCTGTAATAATCGGGTCCTTACCCATCTGTCAGAGCCATAATTGCCATTTCTATAGTCACTTCAGCAATAGATAGTAAACTGATCATGTCTACCGACTTAAAGCATAGTAGAATCCAGTTTGCTATTGATAATAAACACCTAATTTTGATCACCTAGAACTTAATAAATTTCTTTAGAAAGCCACGCATTCTTCAATATCCTTGTCATTCTAGATGCTACTGGTAACCATTTCTTGATTTTTATATAGATCGTAACATCTGTATGTCTTACTGAAAAAACTAGGACTTTTCCCTTGACCTTGAGCTCTCTGATGCCTAGTGTATCTTTCTTATTGTTAAATCTTTCACCGTGTTACAGCTGAAATATTAGGAACCATTTTGAATATTTGTAGCTAAGAAGGACTTCTGACCTTAGGTAGGGTCAATTATAATTTCTCAAATATTCTTAATAAAAATGACACCTATGAATTCTAGCCCATACCAATTTCCTGTATTTCCATTAAATTATTTTTATAACAGATCTCAGTACAAACTGAGCAATAAAAATGTTTGTTACAGTGAAATGCAAACTTGCTAAGGTGCTATTGAGATTAAATTGTTTTTGCAGGATTAAGATTTTATTAATCCCTTCATTTCAGTCTATAAAATTGCAGAATTTTCTGGACATATATAAAAGGATTTAATTTTTAATTAAACAGCATCTTTGAATTTAAGTGTCAAGTAGATTTTCTGACTCTTCAAATTTCATCCTAAAATCCAATACCTTAGCCTATAACTCCTTTTCTCTCTATTATAGATAAGTCAAAATCTACCCTCTAAGAAATCCCCAGATTTCCCTGTGTGTTTCATTCACTCTGAAACTTAGCTATCATGGTCTCTCTTTATCATCCTTCTTGATTTACCGCATCTGTCATATATTGATGTTTACATAGGCATGAATTCGAATAATCTCATGTAACTCTGGCACCTTTAAATAAACTCTATATTGCTAAAACATTTTATATTTGTAAACTTCAAGTTAGGTTTTGGTTAAATGTAGTATATGTTTATTTCTAATATGCTCACCACTGCCAAAATATAATAAGAGCTCTGGATTCTTTGTAACGTGCACAGGGAGGAGAAATAACTTTCCTTTTTCTACTATAGTAATCCTGAAGATGATCAGCAAAGTTGTAAAACTAGTCCATCAGGACTAAGAGCAAAGTTGTAAAACTTTAATATGTATATATAAGTGTGTGTGTATTTGAGAGAATAAGAGAGATGATTTAGAAGGAAAATGGTATGATTTATTTCAGGAAATTTCCTGATATACCTTGATTTTTTGGTTTCTGATGTTGATTTTTAATGTAGATTTTGATAGAATATGTTGCAATGTTCCATTCTAAGTATAATCAATACGATCACAGTAAGAATAAATATTCTTCATGACATAAGTACAAGAAACATAAGACTTACCATATTTTGGCATACTTATAGCTCAACCAGCATGGTTTTTACCTTCAAAAAATAATACTGAAGTATGTTTTATGAGACAGAGTGGTTGTCAACTATGCTCCAAATCTCAAAAAGTTAGAGATGTATAAGATCCTTTCTAACTTACTACAGATATGACATTTATAACAATGTAAAAAAATTTTTTTTAATTTATCAGGATCTACTACTTTTGGGAGGTAATTAATGACATAAGTTTATCAGTAACCATGGTTATTGTCTAAATTTATATACTCCTACTATATGGGTTTTCCCTGGATTCTGAAAAGTATTATTAGGGACTACTTGGAAAATAATGGGGGATATTTTCTTGCTATTCCTGTGAAAGTTAAGTTTAGAATTATTGATTGCCTCCTTTTGTCTCGTTATTTCAGGAATTTATCATTTTAAAGATATCATTACTATTGCAGTTTTTTTTTCAATTTTTTTTTTAATTGGGGGAAAACTACAAAGCATTTACAGTATAATGTTTACAGTCACAATTTGTAGTGAGCTGATTTCCCAAAATATATTACCACTCAAGTTGACTTATCTTGTTACATTCAAAAACCTACTCTGTTAAAGTAGTCCAGAGGGTACATACATAGTGCTCCAACTGTACAACCAACACTCCATTTTAAGTGTACAATGAAATGATTTTCAGTGAATTTACCGAGGTGTACAGTTAATCACATGAATCAGTTTTTGAGGAATTCCTTTCCCCTATTGAGACCCCTAATTCCACTCCCCAACTACTTTTAAGCATATCCCACCCCTCCACAGTGTCCCCCCACGTTGCTCAGACTTGGGTCT
>CAUYRT010022951.1:0-23512 GCA_963574885.1 Lepilemur ruficaudatus
TGGAGACTTGTCACATCAGTTCACGGAAAGATTCCCCATCCATTTTCAGAGCCGCGTGGCATTCCATCACGTGGAGGTGCCATGTTTTGTCTGACTTGCCCCCGCTGAGGGAGTCTGGTTGTTTCCCGCCTGCTGAGGGCACAAATGAGACCGCAGCGAGGAGCCGTGGGCACGTGGAGGGAAGGGACACTCGCGTTTATCTACCCAGCAAACACATGTCACTGACTCTCGGGGTCTCCACCACAGGTGCGTGGGTCACGAGCTATCAGATTCTTCATTTTGCAGATGACAATGCTGGGGCTCAGAGAGGTTAAGTAGCCTGCCCAGGGCCACACAGCTCAGAAGTGCGAGACTGACACCCAGGCCTAAAAGGTGAGGTTCTCACCCGCTTTCCTTCCCTGCGGCTGTCAGGACTCACTGACCTTTGGCACTGTATAGGTGCTGTTTGTCTATTTTCGTCATCATTTCTAAATCCTTTTTTCTCCCTGACCTCCTGCAACTTCCTTCACATCAGCTTCCCCAGGGTAAAGCACATCTGGAGTGAAGTGTCCCCAGGGCATCCTTGTCCCTCCCTGGGGAGGGGGCAGGGAGCGCCTCCCGGCTGCCCTGTCATCCTGTGTCTCCACAGCTCTCTCCCGGACGGTCTTCAAAAGCCTGGTGGGCTGGCAGCCCCTAGATAGCACAGGGGCGGTGTGTGACCCGACCGCAGGGCCATCGCCCTGATCAGGGCCTGGCAGGCAAGGACAGGGGATATAAACTCTCCCGCCACATGCCAGAAGAATCTGGGAGGTTCTATTGTTCACGCTCCCAGGACTGCCCAGAGCTGCATGCAGCCTTATCTCAGGTTGGCAGCAGAGGAGACCTTTTCTTTTCTTTTAAAGCAGGGGCAGGAGTTTGATAAGGCAACTTTGGCCATAAGGATCAGCAGTTTTAGTATTTCTAGAGCAAGATTTGGGGCGGCCAGTGTGCTGCAGGCAGACAGACATTCCCCACCCCCCTCACCCCCCCACCCCATGCCCACGAGCCTGGCGGGACCTGGACAGAGGTCTTGGAATCAAACCCATGGACACGCCCTTCTCTTGGTGATCATCCTGTGTGTGTGTCTGTCTCCGTGTACCTGTGTCTGTGTGTCCCTGTGTATGTCTGTCTGCGCGTCCCAGAGTCCGTGTGACTCCCTGTGTGCGCGTGCACGCAGCTGTCGCGTGTTTACTGGGCTGCGCTCTGAGAGCTTAATTCCTTCAAAACTCTCTGGAGTTGTGCCCCGTCTGTCCTGGAGACGGTCCCATCAAGAAGGACCGACGCTGGAGGCATTTCTAAAAGCCACCCGTGGCCACCAAGCCTGAAGAGCCCCTGGCCGGAGAGGAGCTCTGGGTCTCGGCAGCCGGGCCAGCACGCAGGACCAGGTCCCCGGTCCCACGAGGTGGCGCCAGAGCCTCACGCACCTGCCCCTGCGGCCCAGGAGACGCCCGAGTCCTGACGCGTCATTTGCCATCTTTGCTAGTTTTACTTGTCACTTGTCACTCTAGAATAGTATAGAGGCCAGTTGTTATAGCATATTCCAGAGCTCCCTCAAGACGGCAGCCTCGTTTTCTGGGTATTTAAACTGAGTCCTGGGCAGAGGGTCAAATATAAGTAGAATCGTGATGACCTTGGTGAAATATATTCTAGAGTTTATTAAAAGAATTTTGTAACGTTATTCCTGCTGTCCACGAGTTGGGGATCGTACTGTTGAAGAGTCTGAGGTCATGGGCCTTTCGTTTGTTTTAAGTGTTTTAGGAGTTTTAAGTGGCTGGCCAGTCACAGAAATCCACTTAAAGCTGCTGGGACCTGGTGGAGGGGGGAACTGGGTAACAGCTTTCGGGGCCTCCCACCGCTGGCAGAGCCTGTGTCCCCACCACCCCAGGCCTGAGAAAGAAGGGGCTGCAGGGTCGCCCTTGCAGGCCTCCTGCTGCAGGGACTTCCGTGGTCTCGGGGTCCTGACAGGCCACACGGGCCCCTGTCCTGCCTGCCCTGCTCCAGCCCTTGCCTGCCTTGTGCCCACCAAAGGGGCAGCACAGACGGCTCCAGCCCCCAGGCCCTGTTCTCAGGACAAAGGCGTGTCCCTATTTTGGCCTCTGGGGACAGGAGAGCCCAGGTACCATCACCCAGACTCTTTGAGGACTCCTTGGGCTCCTCTATCCCACTACTGCTGTCAGAGGCCCACATTTCAAGGCCAGCTCAGGGGACACTCTCGCCATGGGAGCCTCCCATGACCACCTTCAGCCAGGAAAAAAAAGCCCCTCTCGACCCCCGGCCTCCTCCCTCGCACTCCTCAGCTTGCCCGGCAGGATTCGGGTGCCTCAGCACCTCTCCACCTGCCTGCCTGCACGGTCCCCACAAGGACCTTGAGTTCCTTCTCTTCCCCAGGGTTTCTGTGACAAGCCTTGCTCTTAACAAGGGTACAATAAATATCTATAAAATGAATTAATGTCCAAAGTTGGTTTCCTTGTAGAGATGCCTCCTCTCTCCCTTTCTTCCTTCTTTGTCTCTCTCTGCCTCTGTCTCTCTGTCTCTGTATCTCTGTCTCTTTCTCTATTTCTCTCTCTGTCTCTGTGTCTCTCTCTGTTTCAGTCTCAATCTCTGTCTCTCTTTGTCTCTGTGCCTAAATCTGTCTCTTTGTCTCTCTCTGTCTTTGTGTCTCTCTTTGTATCTCTCTCTGTTTCTGTCTGTCTGTCTTTGTCTCTCTCTGTCACTTTCTGTATTTCTTCCCCTCTCTCCGTCTCTCTTAGTTCGCTGTCTCTGTCTTTGTCTCTTTGTTTCTCTTTCTGTCACTTTCTCTTTCCCTCTGTCTCCATCCCTCTTTGTCTCTCTCTGTCATTTGCTCTCTCTTTCCGTCTGGGTCTCTGTCTCTCTATCTCTCTCTGTTTCTCTCTGTCTCTCTATCTCTGTTGGTCTGTCTCTGTCTCTGTCCCTGTCTCTCTGCCACTTCCTCTCTGTTTCCCTGTCTCTGTCCCTCTTTCCATCCATCTTTATCTAATGTTGGCAGAAAAGGAGACTTTATCTCAGGGCGGGGGCCTTGAGAAGGGGGCTCTGCCCATCAAAGATCATCAGCTTTGCCGTCCCCCTACTCTGCCCTTGATTTTAGCCAAAGATGGAGAAGTGATTCCCCGCCCTGGGATACAGCAGGGTGTGGGGAGGCCAGTGTGCAGCGAGCAGGTGTTGGACCCGGGCAGGGCCTGGAAAGAGACCCGGGGATTAAACGTGTGGGTGCACACTTCTCTTTTGAGTGTGTGTCTGTGTACACGTGTGCAGTGTTTGTATGTCCACATGTGTGTGTGTCCCTGTGTGTATGCCTGTGTGTGTCTGTGTTTTGTGAGCCGCAGTCTCAGAGCTCTAATCCCCTCGAAATATCCTCTCAATCCTTATTGCTGGGGAGAAGTTTGCAGTTGGTCCGTGACTTAACTAGAGAATGACCCCAAAGAAGAGCCACTGCAAGAAGCTTTGGGTCAGCAGATCTACTGATGGCCCTTGTGGAATGTGGACGCTCCTGCAGAGGCTCCGGCCGTGCCTCCCAGGACTCAGGCTTGGTCCCTCCTGGGTGCCTTAGACTTCCCCATATGCAGGGCTGTGTCGTTCTACCGAGTCACAGGGTATTGGTGTTAGGTACCAGGGAGAGCAGCGTGGCCGGGGTTACAGGATGAAGGTGGCAGTGATGTTCCAAGTAAAGACAGAGATGTGTTCTCCTTCGCTGATCCTCAGTAAAAGCACACGGATGTGATTTCCCTTTTGTCACACGCTTGCCAGTCCTTCACAAAGGGCGTGTGTTTGTGCCTGAGCACCATTGCGATCTGTGAGGCATGTTTTCTTTCTCCGTCTCTCAGTCAGATGCCCTTAAATTTAAAGAACCAATGTCCTGTATGTCTTCGGTGGGTGATGCAACATGGAGACATCATTCCTTGCTAGTAAAACATCATTAGATTTGGAGCCAGAATCCCTCTTGCTCTCACCAATAACCTGTTTCCATGTGTCTGTGTAGTGAGAAACCCATTTATTATAATATTTCATCACTTTTTTACATAGAGTTCATAAAACATCTCAGATTTAATAGGGAAAATGTGTGCACGTGAGCTCTTCATGGAGCAAACAGCAGAGGAGAGCTCATTCAGATCATCAGGTGCCCCTAATATCCTTTCCTTTTAGCATAATATCCAGTCAGCCTGTCATTTGTTCAAAAATTATTTCTTAAAGAAAACGGAGAAGGAAACCAACATGAGCTGAGCATCTCTGCGGGCCGGCGGCTCCACCCCACGAGCTGGGGGCTGAGATGGAGGACCTGTCCCTGCCCCCGCAGCTCACAGCTGAGCGCAGCGGCGCTGGAAACGAGGCTGGCGGAGCAGCTGCACTGCACGGCAGGGCTCGTGTGTTACCAGCATGCACGTCTGTTCCTGAGGGTGGCCCAGACCTGTCCTGCTTTCCCTGCCCACGGGGCAGAAGCGGCAGAAACCCCGCCTGGTGGGCAACCCAGACCAGCTGTGTGAAATCACGTTCCAGTGTTGTAAGCGTCACACGAGGACACAGCCACCGAAAACCGATGACGGCAAACCTTGATCCAGCAGGGGCTGCTGCGAGCGTGGTAGGTATGAACCAGAGTAGTGCTGCAACCACCGTTCTGGGTGGTTTCTGCAGTCAGCCTCATTTTATGGGAGGGGAAACTGAGGCACAGAGAGGTTAAGGAACTTGCCGGAGGTCACACGGCCTAGGCCACCAGCATGTAGGCAGGAAGGTCCTCGTGTGAGAAGGATAACAGGATCCACTTGGAAAACGGGTTCTGTGAAGGTTTGGACTGAGTTCTAGATTTAGAAACTAATACTGATCAAAGACCCGGTGACACTAGAGACAAAGAACGGTTTGGGTAGAAGAGGGAAGGACAGGCAAGACCCTGATAAAGACATAATCACAAGGGAATAATTAAGAGTGCTTCCCTGGGGAAAAGGCCTGGGGTTCGTGTTGGAAACCGCAGTCGGAGAAAGTGAGGCAGCCGAACCCACCTGGCACCCAGGGCAGGTGTCCCTGCCAATGGGGTCAATTCCACGCCCTCCAAGAGGTGGCGCTGGCGTTCCCCAAGCCAGAATGAGCTGCTGTCCTGCCGAAGCTCCCTGGCGTCTTTAGACTCCTATTTTGTTTGTATTATTACTTCAAAACCTTTCCCCACGGGTGCGGAAAACACAGCCCTCTGCTGGCATTAGGCCGACCAGTCAGCTGGCCGCAGTCATGACTGTCACAGCCAAGCACCCGCAGAGGGTCTGCAGGCAGGACCCAAGGAAGAGAGCACTTCCCCGCTGAGCATCCACCAGGTGAGCAGTTGCACAAACCCCTAATCCCCTCAACAACGACTCTGCTGAACAGACTATTATTGCGTTAATCCTCAGTGCACAGGCCAAGAAATCGAGGCCCTGAGAGGTGAGACGGTCCGCCAAGGTGACACAGCCCGTGCATGCTAGAGCCAGTGGAGCCCTGGCACGTCTGCTCACCCTGCACCGCCTCCGATGTTTGTGCCCGTGGACTGAGCCAGAGTGTGCCTGGAATATCACAGGAAGAAAAGAAGGTAAATCCCAGGTGCTAATTTGTTTTCTCAGTATTTGCTTTTCTCCTAAAGGTGGAAGCAAATCCGATTAAGTGAGGGTTTCAGTGAGTTGCGTGCAGGCTAACTCTGGGGTTTAGTGTGCTTCCTGCTCCAGAGTGCTGTGTGACGAATCGCCCTGAATCCACGCGGCTTAATGTCCCTTACAGGAACAGGCGGGGAGGCCTTCCTTTTAGGAAATGGAAGGCAAACAGAAGAGGTCTTGCATTTCAAAGCTCTTAAATTCCCCACCCTCTGGCCCTACTTCACATTGTCAAAGCTTAAATGTGAAAAAAAGGGAAAGAAAAAGAAAAGATGTGTCGCAGCTGGACTCAAGTTTAGAGGGTCAGCCCGATCATTCTCTTTTTCTGTCTCTCTTTCCCTCTGCACCTTCCTCACCTCCTGCTGTCCTTCCCGCCTTTCTTTCTCTTTCTTTCTTTCTTTCTTTCTTTCTTTCTTTCTTTCTTTCTTTCTTTCTTTCTTTCTTTCTTTCCTTCCTTCCTTCCTTTCTTCCTCTCTTTCTCCCTCATCTTTCCCTTCCTCTCCCTGTCTCTTTCTCTCTCTTTTTCTCTTTCTCTTCTCCCCTCTTCTTTCTCCTTTCTCCTCCCTTTCTCTTACCTTCCCTCCTCTATTTCCTTTCCACTGGGCATGGGTGGGGAGGACTAGTTGCAGCCAGCTGAGGCTGTGGGGACAGAGCTGCTCTGATTTTGATGTGCACACAAAGAATCCGCTTCAGGATCCTGGCGCCGTGCAGACTGCAAGCCGTGGCTCTGGGCGAGCCTCTGCACTGCTCCCACTGAGCTCCCGCACCACTGCTCGGGACGCTCTGGGCAGCACGTGCCGGTGGTAAAGAATAGAGTGTGAGCGCTGGCAGAGCAGACCCTTGCTCTGACGAGGGCTGGTGTGAGGAGCCCAGCCCTTGTGAGCAGCTAGTGGCATCAGGACCAGCTGCTCTGAAATCTGCGGCTTTGCATCTTGGCTCTTGGGATCCTCTGAGCTCAGCATGCTCTCGTCAAGTCAGAGGAAGATGGGCTGCGTGGAAGGGGAGAGACACGGACTCAGTGGCCACCGTGTTGGGGGTCCCCTCAGGTAGCAGGGGTGGCAGGCGACTGAGACATGCCCCTTTCAGGCTGGACGCCAACCAGCCCCTCTGAGCTTTGGATCCCTCCAACCTGAGAGAATGGGAGAAACTCCAGGTGTAAAGTTAGGGTTTCCCCACGTGTCTGCAGCTACAGAGGTGGCCTCGGCCTGCATCTGGATTCCCAGGGGTGGGGCCTGGGCTGACCGGGCGATTCTGACCCACAGGAGAGTGTGAGGACCACATCAGCAAGGTCACCTCCAGCCGTGCAGGTTTCTCTTTCCCAGTGAGCGGAACCCCCTTTCCTTCCCTGTCTCAGGAGGCTCCGGGCTGGTGCTCTGCTGCACACGGCTTTTGAGTCCCAGCCTTTCCTCACTCTGGGGCACCTGGAGGTCAACTCAACTGCGTGACCTGGTCCCACAGCTGGCAAGAGTGGGGCCAGGAGGGGTCCTGCCTGTGCCCCTTCCTTGACAGGGCCCCACTCAGCTCCTCCCCGCTGCTTCCCTCTCGGACTTGCGCTCCCGTCTGTCCCCTGCCTCCCGCCCGCGTCCCACACCCTCCTAAGTGTTCTTTGTGCTGGCTGCACACAAACCTTTACTGTCAGATCCCCTATTTTTTCTGCCTCCCCTCACACAGTTTCATTGGTTCCCAGCTACTATTTAAAAAAAGTCCTAACTCATTTCTTCTGAAGAACCTCGATGATTTTTCAGCAACCCCGTCCTGCCTCCTCCATGCAGTGCCGTCGTGGCCACTCCAGTCCCCCATTTCCAGCTTCCTTAGTTTGCTGACACTTGGAAAATCATCTCTCCAGAGCTCCTTAGCCCTCACGTTCTCCCTGCCAAAGTCTTCTCCATCCTTCCGGGCCCAGCGTCAACCATCTCGCTCTCTAGCAACTTCCCTGAGAAGCAACCGCTCCCGCTGACTTGCAAGGACATTATGAATGTCACTGTCTGGCTGAAAAGGTCTTTGCATTCAGGGCAGGGGTCTTACCTCCAAACGCCCAGAGCCGGGCCTCGTGCCGGGCACTTTGCAGATACGCAATACATGTTGATTGGCCGAGAGAATGAGTGAATTATTGAATGAATGACGCTGTACAAATGGCCCATCCTAACCATTTGAACTTCATGATCTCCAAGAATTCAGGATCTTCCACTGATCGGGGAAGGTAGTTAGGTACAATTTTTGAGTCTTTAACCCCAAACATAAAAACAAATGCAATATGCCTTCAGTGTGTCTTTCCCCAGATATCAACGGATAGAGAGTAACAGACACATGACACCTACAGCGTAACCACAAAGACACACCAAAGAGAAGACATTGATTCTGATGGTCAAATACCTGAAATGGTCTGTGTCTTAGAATTGCTATTATTTATTGGGCTTATTCAGAGACACGGAAGCTGTTCATGCTTTTGTGCTATGAACTGCAACTCTCTCCAACTATTATCAAGATCGAGTCAAACAGTTTAGACTTTGGTTGACTTGTAGTAGGCTGACCTTATTAAATAAAAGAGCATAAAAATAAATCGTTTGAGAGTCACCAAACTCTGAGTGACAGACGTCAGAGACCTGAGCTGCCTTCTTCTCCAGGGAGTGTGGGCAGCAAATCAGATGAAGTAAATTCTCCTATTTCATTTCCTCGTCTAGCCAGGCCTGAAATCCAGACCCTCCTCACCTCCCACTTAAGTAACTGGACACGTGCTCCTGCTGGGGACTCGCCCTGATCACTGACGCGAGTGATGCTTTCTTGGCTGCAGCTTTTCACGTGGGCTGCCCGCCGTGCCCGCGCCCCCCAGGTAATCTGCTGGTCCACTTGCTTCCTGTAACTGCAGCCAGAGACACGCGGGGCAGGCAAGAGAGTCATTATTTCCATAACTGTCCATGAGCAATTTTCTGACTTAAACCACATCTCTCCAACCCTCCCCTCAGAAAACAACCCAAACGGAGAATATGTTTTCTTAAGAAACCTCAGTCAAATATCTTGGCTGGTTTGCCATTTTCTTCTAGCAGATTCCAGGAAACGGGGATGTAGGGGTCCCTTGCGAAGCCCCAACTTGGGAGGTTCCAGACATGACCCTCCCATCCTGAGAAAGGGTAGCGAGGGGTCAGGTGCATGGCTTTTGCTTGGTCTTCTCTTTCTCCTGGTACACACAAGAGCATATGGTTAGTTTAGTTTTTTTTTATTTTATTTTTTTTATTTTTCTCTTTTCTCTCAAAAAATATGATCGTGTTTAAAAACTGGTCACACTTGAGTTTTTCCTCCCTCTTAAGTGCAGATGGTGACAATTCCTGGGAAACTTTGCTACTTGTTTCTGTGCAGTGATGGAACATTGAGGCGTCTCAGCAAGGACACTGCAATCTTTCTTGGGGGCTGTTGGCGCCAGGGACTGCAGACAAGCCGGAGAGACCTGTGTGTGGAAGCCTCATTCCTCATGAAATCCCGTCCCTGAATCGAGCATGGCTATGCTTCCCAGGGCTTCCTAGGCAGAGACATTTTCCCCACCAGGGCCTGGAGTCCCTGGGGATCCCTCCTTCAGACTGTGAAATCAGGGTGTGAGGGACACACATGCCCCATTTCCTCTCCCACCTCCAGTGTCCTGGGTGGCAATGAAATGGGAGACTCAGTTCCCTGTTTTGTCACCACCCCTATGAAAGGCCACAGCCCATGGGACCTACCACCTTCCGAGACAGGTGGAATTTCTGGAGGCCTCAGCAAAGGAAACTCCAGCCACCACTGCCACCCCTCCCCAGAGAACAGATCCCAGGAATCACAGGAGGGGCTGGCACTGTCCTCTAGGAACCAACTTTGAAGGAAGAGGATTCATGGCCAAGGAGATTGCACCATCCATTGTCTGCGGAAAATAATTACCTTTCAGTTCCTGAGGCTCTCGTCAAATAAATGTCTTTCTTTATCCTCTAAACTCCTACCCTCATGAAGCAAGCCTCACAGACGGGGCTTCCTTCGCACGCAAGGAAGCACACGGCAATGTCGCTGTGGCCGAACAGGGCAAAACGCCTTCCGGATGAGGAGCAAGCCTGTGTAGGAAGGCATCTGGGAACTGTCCTCCCAGCTGGCGACCACTGCGCTTGCAGGCGAGGCCCAGCACCTGCAGGGCAGGGACGGGGTGAACTGGAAGGGATTCCTACGGTTCCAGAGCCCCAGCTGGGACATGAACAATTCCAAGGTGATCATCTGTTAAGATCGCCACTCGAGATAATAACTGCTACCCTTGCTTGGTTACCGCATGTGAGGCTCTGGGCTACCTCTGGGTGTGTTGTCTATTGCATCTTCTCAGTAACTATTTTACAGGTAGAAAAACTGAGCTTTAGACAGGTTAATACACTGGGCAAGGAAATAACCTCACAGCTCATCGATGGTAGGACTTGGAGTCTGACTCAGAAACCTCTGCTGTTGCCCATTTCTCGTGCTCAGCTGTCCTCTCCTTGCCGAGTGGGCGCTTTCCTGCTTCACCTGATGGTTCGACGCTGATGCTCTGGGCTGAGAAGGGGTGAGGACTCTCTTGCCTCCAGAAGGAGACTTTAGGGAGATGGTGGCCCCTTCTCTTATGTGCACACAGGCCACACTGTATTAAACAGTGACTGTGGCAGATGGACCGTAACCAAGCAGAAAGAGCCAGACTCTCGTGGGAGGATAAAACAAGGTCTCCTTAAAAGAATTTGTCACTGCTAAATATGTCACTAAGACATTTCAGATCTCTGTAGGCCCTGGTGGACTCACGCTGTCCCCTGCCTCCTGCCCCAATGCTAACACTGCAAGCCTAGATTCTTCCAGAACCCTACATCTCAGCGAGTGTCTCCCCATCTCTCACGGTCACCCCTCACTCTCCCTGAGACCATCACCCCACATCCCCGTGACCAGCCAAAAACTGGGTACTGTCTTTTCTTTTGATCTCCTACACACTTCAAAATCCATCCACTTCTCTCTGGTTCCATTACAATCACCCAAATTTGTGTTACTGAAATAGCCATCCATCTGGTCTACCCCCCATAGGGTACTGTGTAGTCGTTAAGTGTGTGGCTTTGCAGCCAGCCAGCTTGATTGGAATCCTGCTTGCTTGTTCGCTCTGTGTTTTGGTTTCTTCATCTTCCAAATGGAGATCATGACAGCACCTGTTGCATGGGTATCTGTACTCCACGTCAGCACTTAGAACTGGGTGGGGCACAGGGCGCATCACTCAGTGAAAGCCGCCATTGACACGATCACGGTGGCATCCCTCCCACCTGAGCTTCCCTCTGCGGCCAGAATAACCATCAGCTCAGCCTGCTCCACTGAGAGCCCTCCCGCAGCTCCCCACTGCACTTAGGACAAGGACAATAGTCTTCAACTGACCCGCCAGGCGCCACCACCCACCTCCCAGCCCCGCGCCTCACCCGCTCCCCAGCATGTCTTGTGCTCTCTGCTCTTCTCACCATGAGGACTTCTTGGGACTCGCATTTTTCTCAGATAAAAACCATCTTCCCTCCCTTCTTTCCAAAGTAACTCCTCATCCCTTAGTTCTCAGTTCAAGCGTCCCTTCTGTAGAGGAGCCGCCTGTGACTCCCTCATTTGGCTCATTTCCCTGTGGGAGATTTTTATTTGTTTGTAGGGTTTTTTAGTTAATGGCCACCCCCCACCCCCATGAGCTCCACGGGAGCAGGGCCGGGGCCTGGTGCTCGGTATGTAGCGGGTGCTCAATTACCCACGTGTGAGAGGTTAATGAGACAACACCCTTCTGCTCCCGTCACTTGCAGTGGCTACGTCTTCCCTGCTGTCACTGTCAGCCTGGAAAGTGACAACCGGGTAGAAACTGCTGCCCTCTGGTTCTACCCTTTCTCCTGCCTTTCCCCTGTTTATTCAACCACTGATCAGCCTGGAAAGAGATTTCCTGAATGAGCCTCGAGTGTTCTGTGGCCTGATGGTGCCACGGTGGCTGTGTGTCTGGGTGTGTGGGACTCTTGGTCTGAGATACCTGATACTAGGGTGACTGGGAGGCCTCAGTATAATTAAAAAGAAATAAAGAGTGAAGGAAAAAGGAACTCAGGTTTTGCAGTAGAGTTTTTATTTTCCAGTCCCTCCAGTTCCTGCATAAGCAAATTTCCTCCGAAACCGAATGACGGTGGTAGAACCCAGGTCCTAAAAACTTTTCTTCTGATCGGCACTTTGTTCTTCTCCAGGGGCTTCAACACGTGCTTGATTTCTCCTATCAAAGCAGCAGATGGCACCACCATCCTGACCTGAGAGGATGTGCCCAGGCCGCGCTGGTGTCAGTGCAGGACAAGGCAGGAGGGACACCTGGGTCTCTCGACCCTCAAGTCAGTTCACTCTCCTGGTTTTAGGGAGAAGGAGGTCAGTCGGGAGGGTGCTCTTCTGTGTGATGGCTGAATTTTTGTGCCACTCTCTCGAGTTTTCTTATTGTCCAGTTACATTATTCAAGCTGTAAAACTTGAGCTAATTTGCTTTTCTTCTGGAGGCAGAGGGCAGGCGTCCAGTTTTTCCCACATTGTTCCAAGGAACCTCAAGGGAGGCAGAAAGTGCAAGCGTCAGACAAAGGGCGCAGACTGCTCGGCGGGTGTCTATTTAATGCGTTTTTATCATCTTTGTAACCATAGTTGTTACCCATTTTTCTGCCTCTCTGGAAAGACAGGGCTCCAGTTTCAAGTGAGTGAAGCTTGAAGTTGGCTCTTAACTCTCTGATCTCCTGCACTTTAATCTGCAAGGATGTCTACAAACCCAAGCCACGGTCTATGGTTTCCAGACAGTCTGAAGATTATTTCAGCGGGACCCGGGGTTGATTTTAGTTTTCTACAAGTAGAAACAAGTTCAGATCAGCTCAGCAAGCAGGCAGCGCCTTTGACTTGGGCTGCTCTCTTTCCTCTCCTCCCTTCCTTTCCTGTTAGCAAGCTCCTAATCTCTCCTGGCATCAGCACTGTCTCTTGCTGTGGGTTCTGCACTACTGGATCCCACTCAACCGAAGTGAGTGGGATCAGACTGGGATAAACTCAGGACAAACATGGTCCCTCGTGAGTCAAGCATCTGGGGTAAGTGAACAAACACTGGCGTGAAAACCTGCAACTGGGCATTGTTGAAGAGCTGTCACCTGCGCCTCCGCCCTCCCCGTAGCCCGGGGCTGGCTGGGCTGTGGAGCTCATGTCTTGTCCAGAACACACACAGGCCAACATTTTATCAACACTTAATGCCAATAAACACTTGATTCACTTACTTTTTCCTGGCTTGGCCTGACTTGATAACAGAGGAAATGTTCTGGGTGCGGCGCGATGGCGGCGTCAGCAGAAAGGACTGCTCCGGTCCGAGCAGTGGCGGGACTCAGCAGCCCTGGCACTCTCCGCCAGGCTCGCTCATGGATGCAAAAGGGCATTTCTCACCCAAGTCCACCGAGGTCTTTCCCATCATGGGAAGCTGTTGTATTTGACTTCGTTGAGGTTGGGGCAGGGACTATTTGATTACTATGAAGTGGGAAAGACTGAATGGAAAGATTGCTTAATAGCCCACGTGATTGAGACTAGCAAATCAAAGGGTCCACTATCTCCTTTAGTCTTCCCACAAGCCCTGCCATTCTTGAAGATCTCCTTTCCTCCAATGTACGATGATGCTTTGGGGGCATTTATGAGATCGGCATCTCTTGAGGAAATGCAAGGAGAAACTCTTCAGTTATAAATATGACTGTAAATATATTGATGGCAAGGGACCAGCAAGTATTACAGTAGGCAGACTGGGTGCTTAATCCAGCATTGTGCTTGTATTTCATGATAGTCTCTTGCAAGTGGGGATGTTGAGGTGGAAAGACGAAAAGGTATTAGAGAAGATGTTTGTGCAGGAAATTTTCCCTCCCTCTCAAGTTACGAACTCTTGGGCTGAATCTCTCCATGAATTCCTGATCCCTCTTGGAGCTTCACTGGGAAAATAAGAGAGGAGTTCTAGCTCACGTTGTACAAGCAGGTACAACAGAGAGCGAAGTGGTTCATGACCAACATCTTTGGAGACTCAATCTAAGTAATAAGGTGCTGGAATTTTCTCCCGAGGCAGAAGACCTGCCAACCTCAGCTCCTGGAAATATTCCAAGGCTGGCCCGTCAGACAGTGAGGAGCAAGTCAGGGAGATAAACTTCAGATGAATATACCTTGACCGTTCATGGTCCTCGTAGAAACAGGTTCACCTACCAGAATGTGGCATTTGACTGTGGTTAGCAGAGGGTCTCGAGTTGGAAGCACTAGAGAGCACGAGAGCATACAATCAAAGGGAGAACAGGAGAGTCGGAGCAGGGCGCCCGTCCTGTCTTGTTCAGCTGGCAGTGATGCCCTGCGAGGAAGTCTTTGCAGGCTCTGGGATGTCACAGCAGAAGAATAATGGTCAGTGCTTCCTGTGTTTGGTAGAGTAAAAAGTTCAATAAGTGCCCTTTCGAATCAGAATGATCTCTTACACCATCAATATGTCATTTAGCACTTATTAGGTGCCAGCAGTGATCTAAGCCTTAGAGATAAAATAATGAAAGAAAGAAGGCGTCCCCACCCTCCTTGAGCTGAAATGCTGCTCCGTGGCTACTGGCTAGTTGAAGACATGGCTACCACAGACAAGGCTAAGGCTGCACATTTTTCTGGAATCTTACCAGGCTTCAAACCTTCTGAGGGAGAACATACAAGGTCTGAGAGTAAGACTTCTCATGTTTGAGTAATTTTATAACCTCGACTGCCAAGATACAAATGCAAAGACCCCGACATCAGAAATGCCTGGTTGAGACCCCTGACCTCTCCAAGGCTGTGACTCCCACCTTTGCTGTGTCAGAGGAAGAGACCTCTGGGTTGGTCACTCCTGGGACAACACAGGCTTTCCCAGTTGTGTGTCTAGGGCAGCGGTGACTGCTGACGACTTCACATCTCTGCCCTGGTCCGGGGCTTGCTGCCTTTGGCTAGGCCTGCCCACGCGTCCTCTGTCCGGAGTTCTGTTGATCACATGAGGCTCTTTTCCTCAGGGGCAAAAACGGGGCTGTTGGTCAGCTCGCAGGGCAGGCTGGTGGCCCAGCAGCAGGATGCTGGTTGTGACTCAAAGGCAGAACTGAGGAGGGGAAACCCCCTTTAGGAAAACCAGTGAGGGTCCTTGGGGGAAAAGAACGGAGACTTGTGGCGGGGAATTAGCAATTCTCGGCAAAAATAGAGCTGGAAGGAAAGCCGGCGCGCAACTGCCAGGAACCGGGTCTGCTGGGAACCGCCGGGGAAAGGGCCAGCCAGGGCACCTGGTCAGGAAGCCGAGGACACTGCAGCCCTGGGCTTTGACGGCGTCGCAGGCCTGCGAGAAGGTGCGCGGTCGCTGGGCTCTGCACTCCGTACTCCCCCAAAGCCGGCAAGGCAGCTGGCAGCCCTACGTGTCCTGAGAACAGCAGATCAGAAAACCGGAATGTGGGATCTGTCCAGAAAATCTCGAAAGTGCGGGTGTCATGTTGGAGGAAAGGCCATGCCGCCCCCCAGCCCACGTGGAGGGATGTCATTGCAGATTTTGGTTGCCTAACTGCCTCTTTTCTCTTACTTATTAATTGTTTAAAAACATGGGCAGGTGTGAGGGACATTAGCTTTTTCATTGGTCTTTGCACTTCATTTTCTCGTCACCTTATAAGAATGAGGAAACATCCAGCTACTGCTGTGTAGTTTTTTAAGCTAAGCATTATTTTAAACGTGCTTAAGTTTTAAAAAGCTCATTTCGTGGTAGCAAATAAGACACATAAGCAATACTCTATAAGATGAAATACAATGAAGACTGGTGACAAATAGGATAAGTGTTAGGCGATTTGATAAAACAGGTCGTTTTAACTATCTTCTTGAATAAAACACTTCAACTCTAAAAGGAATTTTTATCCGCACGTTTTATGTGGTCTTTATCTTCAAGAATTTGGCAATCCCCAAAGCATTCCATTCACATTTATAAAAACAAGTGACACTAACCTAAATGGCTTCAGCTGTCCTACCGTCAGAATGTCACGACACAGGTCCAAACACGTATTTTTAACACCTAACACCAAGCTTCACCATTAACAGAGGAATCTAGCAGGTAGGGAAGGACTGGAAGCCCTGTGGTTCAATGGGCCTTGCTTATCATGAAAATAGTGTTTTGAGGAGATACTCTGATTCCCTCTGTAGCACGCCAGGCCCGTATTTCAGCTGAGGACAGCAACCTTGGTGGTATTTAAAGTGGGGGAGGGTGCTAGGTATTCTCAGCGGAGGAAGGGCTGTTGCGGGCTGACTCTCAGGCCGGTTTTAGGGAAGGATTCAGTCTTCTTATGGGTATTATGAAGATGGACGCTGAGGGAGCTGAGGTCAGGCGTGTACCGGGAGGCAGAACCAGGCAGAGGGAGAGGCCGACCCTCAGGCCGCTACAACGGAGACTTCTACTCCATCGCGGGGACCATCCTTCAGAGCTGTCCCAAATTGAGGAAAAGGGGCAGCACATGTATATCCGTGCAGAAGCCAGTCATTGGCCACGCTCACCCCCTGGGAGGGATATAATCTTGGGCCAGCCAGGTCTCTGTGGCCGATGGCACTTCCCATGAAGGGACGCAGCTGTGAGCCAACAGCAGTCCGTGTTCCCATCAGCTGGATCTGGGCACGTCTGCTGCAAAGGGGATCTGGACGGAGGATGGCAGCATCGGTACAGTCCACCTTTCATGCTGGTCAGATTCACTTGCTTCTTAGAGTAAGTTTGCCCTGTAGGAAAGAACTTCTCCAGAACTCGGTTTGGCCTTATCTTTCCTGGGGAGAGTTATATGAGAGGCACTATTAGAACTCCCACCCCTGCTGCCACAGATGGTCTTGAACAGACACTCGTCATCCTCTTCCCCTCACCCCCGGCTGCATCTCTGCTGGTGTCAGCAGGTTGCCTGGTGGGATCACCCAGAGCTCAGGGTATTACAGGTGGATAATCCACAGATGTCCCATGGTGAGATGTTTTGTTTCTCCTGGGACCCAGCAGCACACCAGGCTCTGCTTTTTAAGTGGCGTATAGTTCTCTGCAGTAGGTTGCATGGTCTCGCTCTGGAAGCCTAGGGGTCTCCTAGAGCATCGTGATTCTTCTATTGGGAACTTGCCCCAAACTCCACACAGTCTTTTCCCATCACCGAGATTTCTCTTACTGCAGGTTGGTTAGATTGTCTGGCCCTTTGGCAGGGCCACCTGCACCACTGCCCGGACCTGCTGTAGAGCTCTTTCCTGTCCTGTGTCCTGCCCAAAGCTGGCAGCCTTTTGTAATGGGACGGGACAGTGTTTCATAGTATAGGATGCCTCTAGTAACTGAATAAACCTTCCAAGTATTGGGCTTCCTTTTTAGTGGTGGGAGGTGTGAGATCTAATTTTTTTTTCGCTTTAAGTGGGTTGTTCCAGCACACCTGAACCCCCAAACTCTACTGAAGATTCAGGCTCCCGAATCTTCACAGGGTTCGTCTTTCACTCTCTGGAGCGCATGTGTCTTACCAAGACCACCAATGTACTCGCCACTTTTCGGTTATTTGCTCCAAGTATCACGACGACATCAGTAGAGTGACCAGTGTGGTCTTCAGCGGAAAGTCTAGACGAGGGGTTGGCAAACATTTTTCTGTAAAAGCCAGATAGTAAATGTTTTAGGCTTTGCAAGCCTCACACATTCTTTATCACATAGTCTTTGTACTTTTTGTTTTTGGTTTTTACAACCTCTTAAAAATCTTTAAAAGTAAAAACCATGTTTTGCTCACAGGTCATAAAAAAACAGGCCAGGAGCCAGGCTTGGCTCACAGGCCACAGCTCGCCAATGCCTGGTCCAGATGGCCCAGGCTTGTCAGGACTGCGCGTGATGGGGGACGGAGAGTCAGCACAGACCGGGGGAGACAGCGAGGTCCTCGGCCCTACACAAGGGGGTGGTGGGGATGGACGAGGACATTCTGCAGATCAAAGGCCACCCCGACGTGCAGCCCCAGTTCCTGTTCCCAAGGCTGTGTTAACCTCCCTGGCAAAGACACCACGTGCAGCATGGTTGCCTCAGTGGGGGCGGCTACGTGTCCCAGTTTGTGGTAGCCCACTGCCACCTCCGCAATCCTCTGGAGTCTGCAGCGGCCGTACTGATGGGTCAAATGGGGACTTGACCCTGGTGCCATCCTTGCCTTCTTTAAATTTTTAGTGGTGGCACTAAGTTCCACCACCGCCCTGGGGATACATTTTGCTTTTTTTTTATTTTTAAATTTACTATTTTGGCCAAGGTGAGGGGTTCTATTAGGCTTTAATATTTGGGTTTCCCAACCGTTAAAACTTTTACCCTACAGGTCTGGGATGCGATGTGGGGTTCTGACAACTACCAAGTGCTCCCGCTCCGGTTCTGCCTTCAGTAGTTAGGAAAACACCGCCTAGCGGTCTGTGGCCAAGCGGACCCTTTGCAAGCCAGACATGCACCGGGGCTCCGTTGACTGCTGGGCTCCCGTCTGTCCCCAGGTGTCAGTGTCAGCTCAGACCCCGTGTTTAAGAACCCTGCAGGCTCTGGGCACTGCCCTTATTCCAGTGCTCAGCTGGAATTGGAATTGAGCCAATGGCCACAGGACTCAGAGTCCCCAGCGGGACTGAGCCCCAGGCGCCTCCAACCCCTTCACTCATGCGCCTTCTGTTGCTCTCCAGCCCTTCCCCATCTCACCTGTCCTCCCATCCACCGACAATGCTTCCTGGATGGCAGTCAATGACCTACTTGCACAGAAAATCCCTGTCACAAGGTCTGCTTTGGGGGGACCCCGAGCTAAGATATGCAAATTCCTCTGAGAAGCGAGGAAGATAATATCCATTTAATTGCAGCAAAGTGATGCAAGATTTAGCTTTCACACCCTGAGCTAAAGCATTTGCCACAAAGTATAGTATTCCTTACTCTCCTTACGGCTTGCACTGCTGGGCCTCTGTTTGCCCTGAGGGGAGAAAGTGGAGGAAGTCCCCATCCTTCTTTGGAAAAACCGACCCATAGTTTTAGCAGGTCAGGGAGGGGGAGTAACCCGGGTGAGAGTGCAGAGCGGGCTGGGTGGTTGGGAGCATGCGCGTGGGGGAACTCCCTTGGGCTGCTCTTGCTCTGGCCGAGCCCTCGCTGTAGGCCACAGGTAAGGGCAGGCCACAGCCTTTGTCTTCCCTTGGTGCCTTGCACACTGTTGCATGTACAGGAAAGAGCCTAATGACTGCTTGTCTTGTACTGCGCCGCCTGGCAGAGCAGAGGGCCTCTGCCCAGGGCGTGAGAACCACCTGGAGGCTTTTCTTTTTGACAAAAGCACGACCGTGCCACTCCCAGGATCTGCACCTTCCTGGCTGGGGAAAGGGTATCTGTGGGGACCTGTGGACATGAGTCATTCCACGTACTGACGTGTGTACAGGAGAGAAATGCATTTTCTGTAATTTACTTACAGTTTATTTTAAGAGTTCATTCCACCACCAACCTGGGTCTTTCCAGGAAGTTCCTCTTGTTATGGGTTGAAGCGTGTTGCCCCACCCCCACCCCAAATTCTCATGTTGAAGTCCGAACTCACAGTACCTCAGAATGCAGAATGCGATGGCGTTTGGACATAGGGTCCTTAGAGAGGTGATGAAGCTAATAAGACAGAAAGACGACGGCCACATACGAGGCAAAGGGAGAGGCCTCAGAAAAAATCAATCCTGGTGACAACTTGACTTCCAGCTTCTAAAACTGAACAGGAATGTGGCATTTGTTACGGCAGCCCTAGCAAACTAACGCAGTCTTCTTACCCTCCAACACCGTCAAGGCTTCAGGGACTGTGTAGGTTGCAGAACTCCTGGGTGAAGTTGGGGGAAGGGTTTGACCCTGTGGTTCTCCTCTGCCATCATCGTCATGTGCCTTAAAGCACATCAGTTGGCCAGCAGGGCATTCGGACCTGAGGGTCTCAGCTGGGCTGGGCCCCAGGTGGGTGTAGGTGCCTTTCCCGAGGGACTAGGAGGACCAGGCTGCTGCTAGCTCTCTGGGCTCCTGCTGACTCATCCCCACCTTCTCCCACAGACCAAGGGAATGAATGTCTCCCCGACCTGGAGAAAAACCCCCAACCTGGGAAAGTCACCTGACCTGGGGAAAATGTTATTCTTTCTGATTTTTGGTTCAAGACATTTTCTTTCTACCTCTACCCTTTTCCTACAGGAGCTCATTCAATTCTCTAACCTTCCCCAGGGCTTGGGCTTTGGGAAGACCAAAGCCAGGAAGTTTCTGCCCTCACTTCTACTCTATCTCACCAGGGGACCATGAACACAGGGCCCACTCCCGTTTTAAATAAGGGACAGAAAAAGGAAGATAAAAAGTCTCTCTCTCATCCAGACCTGACTTTTCAAAGCCCCCAGGTGAGTGGAGAATGCCTGTCACTCTCTGAGAGCTCTAGGGAGGGGGAGACCCCAGCACAGGGACTTCCGGGAGGAAGTGCCCGATGGGTGTCGGATGGCTCATCCCCCATGGGGTGGAAGAGCAGGAGAAGGGAGCACACTGGTTTGGGTTTGGGGCAGGGAAAGTGACGTCGTGCAGGAGTTCAGGCCGAGCACTTTCCACAGGCCTCACAGCCTCAGGGTGTGAACAGCTCACAGCGGTTTTTATGTTTTAAATTTCCGGCTCAGCCCTAACCCACTCTTCCAGGAGCATTTAATGCACCTCCGTCCCTCCCAGGGCCTTATTGGTGCCACCAGGTTGGCTCTGGTGCTCATTAGCAAGGGTGTCCATGTCAAGCTGTCACACAGTTCTGCATTGTCCTCCCTGTCTGCTCTGGCTCACAGAGGACACTTGTTGCCATGAACACTGGCAAAGCCACCAACACGACTGGCCATGGTTATGGGACCTCTGTTGCATGTGGTGTCTGCCGGTGGCCGAGAGGAAGCTGGGGCGTGGGTTGAATGATGACCACCCAAAAGATAGGTCCAAGTCCTCATTCCCAGTGCCTGTGCACGTGACTGCATTTGGGAAACAGTCTCTGCAGATGTAATTGAGGGAGGGATCTCCAGATGAGGTCATCCCAGATTGACCAGGCTGGGCCCCAAGTCCAGTGGACAGGAGCTCTTATAAGAGACAGCAGAGGAGAAGCCACAGAGACAGAAAAGGTGGGATTGGAGCGATGCTGCCTGGAGACACCGGAAGTTGGAAGAGGAAAAGAACGGATCTTCCTTTTGAGTCTCCAGAGGGTGTTGTGGCCCCGTTAAGACAGCTTGATTGCAGATTTCTGCCTCCAGAACTGTGAGAGAATACATTCCTGTTGTTTTAAGCTACCCAATTTGTGTTCATTTGTTGCTGCATCTGCCACCGTCGCAGCGGAGGGTGTAGGGGGCTGTCCCTGCCAGGTGGCTGCAGAGACTCTGACCGTCCACTTGCCTTCATGGCTCCATTCCGAGTGAAATGGGCATTGAACTCCACTGTGACTGGTACTCTCAATTCCTGACGCATTTATAGATTCTTCCTACACTTTGTCCCAGCTTCCCTCCAGCCACAGAGCTGGAGCAGGTCTGGGGGGAAGGTGACTGGGACGGATAATGACCCTCACTCACTGGCAGGGCCTGATATTGCTGGTGACGGTCTGGCAACAGAGCAAGAGTCACAGGTGCAGGTGCCATGGGGACCAGACAGGTTCTGTGAAGGAGGAAGGTGGGTGGCATGGCAGTGGGGACAGGGAAGCCTCGGCTGCAGGGGCAGTGGCTGCTCCTCACCTCCGTGGAGCCGTGAGAAACTGCGGGCCCAGGCAGTCAAGTCTTCCCATACCCAGGCATTAACATAAACTTTCCACATTTTTAAATGTTAGCTCAAAATATTTTAAGAGAACACATGCCTCCCACAGTGGGCCTTGGGAAAAAGGGTCTCAGTGCCGATCCCTGCACTCCTAGGGACCCATGGTGATTTAAGATTTTTGGGAATGTCCAAAGGACACGCAGACCTGAGAAATTGTGCATTTTTTTTCTGAGAAAGATCCATAGGCTACATCAGTGTTCAGGGAGTCCAAATATATTAGTAGTCACTGCTTCATGGTGAGGTATTTTGTTTGCTTGTTTGTTTTCTAGAAGGCTTCTTGGTCCTGTGTCCAAATAGCTCCTGGAAGTTCTGCTCTCTGGTTGGGTTGTATCTTATGTGCATGTTGCTTAATTTCAAGCACCTGGTTTCCTGCAGTCTTCCTAAGTGTGAGCCAGAGAAGGTTCTGGAATAGTCCGTGAGGATAATACCTTACATCTGAGCTCTCTATCTGGGACATTTGTACCCCCAGGGTGGCCATGGTGCAGCTTCCTGGGGCATCCATTTTTCTCGAGGTTTCAAGCAATTATTAAATTTATATTTAATATAAAATATACATGGATATATTATGGAATGAAATGTAAAATTCTTATGAATTATTAAGATAAATACAAGACTTCAAAAACAATCCATGCCAGTTATGGGGCTGCTTCAGGCTAGACCCTGCGTGCTTGTTCATCCTCCTCTGCAGCTATTAGAAGTACTCAGCAGAACTAAGAAGCTCTGCCCTACATAGCACCAAGGACTTTGCAAAATTTTGCCTACTCTCGATACTCCATGTTTTACTCGTGTCCCTTTACAAAGGGAGCTGGACTTAGGAGGAAACAGGCATTTAGGGCTCTGTGGAAATTTAGTTCAAAGTGCAGTGCAGAGGTTTACAGACTCCAGGACCCCCGGAGTCACCTGGGGTCTCTTGGCAGGACCTTGGTCTCCAGAACCATCTGTGTTATGTGGGAGACCAGACCAAGTGTACCCTGGCATGGACTTGCCTTGAGGCTGTGCTGGGGCCTGAGCCTGGCATTGCTGTCTGTCCTGCCATCTGCCCAGTGGCCTTCAGCACAGTATGGGCACATGAATTTGGCCCTTGCACTTGACACTTGCCAATGTCCCTGACTTGTTATCCTGGCTGAGTCCTGAGCTAAAGCATGCTCTGTGCTAAACGTATCATCTAACATGCATTCCCAACTTCAAACAGAAAATGCAGCCCCAGAAGAACAGACTGCATAAGATTTGCATATGTGTGTGTATGTACATATATGTATAAAATTTTGCCCAAATCTATGGTTTGTCCTTTTATTTTCTTAATGGTTTCTACTAGAAAGTTTCTTAGATTTTGATGAACTCCAATTATCATTTTTTTCTCTTTTTTATACTACTTTTGCCCTATCTAAGAAATATTTACCTCCCTCAAAATCACAAAAATTTTCTCCTATGTTTTCTTCTAGAAGTTTTTTATTTCTAGCTTATACGCTTAGGTCTACAATCTCTCTTGCTATGTGTGTGTGATGTGAAGTTCTGTGTAGGGTCTTTCCCCCAGGTGGAGATCTGGTTATTCAGCACCATTTGTTTAAAAGACTTTCCTTATCCCATTGAATTGTTTTGGCCACTTTGTTGAAAATCAGCTGACCTTATACGTGTAGGTCTACTTCTGGACTCTTTCTGTTCCATTGTAACCATGTCTCCCCTTTTAAAATTATCATACCATCTTAATATAACATCTGATTATGCACCTATATAATAGATATTGACATCATTAACATAAATGCAGGTAGTTGCTGGGTTACAGACAAGATGCATTTTTAGGTTGGATTTGTATGTAATTTGGATCCCTGATGAACAATACATATATGGCAATAGCAACGATAACAACAATACCATAATGGCCCATATGTAATAATAATACAGTGTAATACTATAATAATAATAATACCCCTGTACTGTAATAAGTTGCAGAAACTATTACACTCTTTCTTTGAATTCAAACAAACAGAACATAAAAACAAATTCATACAAAAAGTTTAGACAGGAGATAGGAGAAATTTCAAAAAGAATATTAACATTTAACACTCATCTAA
>CAUYRT010022953.1:0-13485 GCA_963574885.1 Lepilemur ruficaudatus
AAATCAGCAAGAAAAAATCAAACAACCCTATCAAAAAGTGGGCAAAGGACATGAACAGAAACTTTTCAAAAGAAGACAGAATAATGGCCAACAAACATAAGAAAAAATCCTCAACATCTCTAATCATCAGGGAAATGCAAATCAAAACCACAATGAGATATCACTTATCTCCAGTGAGAATTGTCTTTATCAAAAAGTCACAAAACAATAAATGTTGGCGTGGATGTGGAGAGATAGGAACATTTCCACACTGCTGGTGGGACTGCAAACTAGTGCAACCCCTGTGGAAAGCAATATGGAGATACCTTAAAGCGATACAAGTAGATCTACCATTTGATCCACCAATCCCACTACTGGGCATCTACCCAAAAGAACAAAAGACACTCTATAAAAAAGACACCTGCACTTGAATCTTTATAGCAGCATAATTCACAATTGCAAAGTTGTGGAAACAACCCAAGTGCCCATCAATACATGAGTGGATTAATAAAATGTGATATATGTATACCATGGAGTACTATTCAGCTATAAGAAACAATGGTAATCTATCACCTCTTGTATTTTCCTGGATGGAGCTGAAACCCATTCTACTAAGTGAAGTATCCCAAGAATGGAAAAATAAGCACCACATGTACTCATCATCAAATTGTTTTCACTGATCAACACCTAAGTGGACATACAGAAACAACATTTATCGGGTGTGGGGCAGACGGGAGTGGGGAGGAGGGGATGGGTATATACATACATAATGAGTGCGCTGTGCAATGTCTGGGGGATGGTCATGCTATAAGCTCTGACTTGAGGGGCGAGGGGGACAAGGGCAATATACGTAACCTTAACACTTGTACCCCCATAATATCCTGAAATAAAAATAAATAAATAAAAAATTCTAGTAACATAGTAACATTCTCATCTTTGTTTGAAGCTTAGTTCCTGGTTACCGGGTCCACGTACACAGACTACTATGAGAGGAATAGCAGTTTTCAAAGTGTGGTCAAAGGACTTCAGGGTGTCCCTAGGAGTCCCTGGGGTGTGTGTAAAGTCAAAACTATTCTTATAATAATACTAAAATATTATTTAAGCTTTTCACTTCCATTTTTTTACAAGTGTATAATGGAGTTTCCCAGAAGCTACATGACTTGGAATGGTATCATCACTCTGATGGCAAATGGAGTGCGCCCCTGTATATTCTTATATTTTAAAATTTTCTCAGTTTTAAATCAAATCAGAAAATAACAATAGATATAAACCACACTAAGAAAGTTCTTTGGGGTCCTCAATAATTTTAAGATTGTAAAGGGCCCCTAAGACCAAAAAATTTGAAAGGCATTATAACTTATTGGTCTAAGTGGGCTTTGTCCCTCTAACACAATTGGTTTTGCTATCCCTTGAAAAGTAGCCCTCCAGATTTTATTTTTAACCTAATATGTTCTCTTCACTTGCACTATGGTTTAATAGATATACAATAGACATAATATTTTTTCCTTTACAACAGCCTCCTTAACTCTTCCAATTTGCCATTCAGAGAATCCTTTTCAAGTCTTTGGTTTGCTTTTTCCCCTTTAAGTCTTACTTACTAATTTCTCCTTGTTTTACAATAAGACATTCAGATTCTTTAAAGTATTATATAGATAACAGATAATAGACTATTAGAAGTATGAATTAAAACTGTTAAAAGCTCAACTAAAAGCTCAACTACTGATATAGATTAACTGATACCTAGTTTTCTAAGCACCTTTCATTTTAATGTATCATTTATGCTTTATACCAATATTTAACCAAGAAAATACATTCCAATAGAAGAATACGTTTCACAAAATATTTTAAATTTAATACAATGTCACTTCATTAAAAAATAATTCTATTTCAAATGTTTAAGTAATCATTTCCTCCAAATAGTCCAAACATTAATTCTTTCGCATAAGTTCAACTACTCTACTACTAATTATGTATCTCTATAACTAACTATATAACCTTGGGCAAGACACTTCCCTTTCCCTCTTTAAAAAGGTGTTAGAGATGGGTATGGTGGCATGACCCTGTAGTCTCAGCTACTCGGGAGGCTCGGGCGTGAGGAGCACTTGAGCCTAGGAGTTTGAGTCCAGCCTAGACAACATAGCGAGATCTTGTCTCCAAAAAATAAAAGATTAATTAATAAATTTAAAAATAGAGTGTTGGACTAAATGACCTATTCCAGCTCCAACCTTATCTGACTTTACAAATCAGGCATTCTCTCTACCATTTGGCTAGGTCAGCCAAGAGCCCAGCTCCTTCCCAAGGCAAAGTGTGCACATATTCAACTTATATGGCAATACACAGTTTGACTCTCATAGGTAACATCAAATGGCAGTAATCCACATATAGGTAATGGATAGTAAAGTGCGTTGCATATTTCTACGTTATTACAACTGTAATAATTATTCACTTTTCATCATTAAGATTTTTTAGTAGCTTTAACCATTAAAACCACCATATTTGAAATTAACTTTATTTTAGGTGGATTTGGATTAGAAAAATGCAATGAAAACACAAGTTAAATAATGACATAAAAAAAGGTCTTTATGAAGCAACACTTTCCAGGAGGGCTTTATTTGTACACTGGACAAAATGCAAAGAATTATATGTAAAAAACAAGTAATAGAGAAGAGACTAAGCATTATAAAAGTTATTTTGAAGGCATTTTGGAGGATGCATTCAGAGACAGGATGTGGGGAAGATGAAGGTGAAGATACAGGAACTAGTCCAGAACTGAGAGATAATGGGCACTGGTTGACTCTAGAGAACAGAGCGAAGGAGAAGAATGAGTGAGAGGTAGCTCAGATTTGTTTAACTGAGTGAATGGTGATGTTATTCACAGTGACAAGGATCACAGAAACAAAGCAGATGAGGGGCGACTAGAGTAGGTAATAAGGCAAACTTAGAAAGTCTTATGAGACATATTAAGGATAAGATGCCAGTAGAACATTAAGCATTGCTTAAAATAATCACTATGAAGAGATAACAAATACAAAATGTTCTTATGTAACAAGCAAAGAAGAGAAAAACGATAAAAGAAATTTAATCTAAGAAAATATTACAGCCATCTGGATTTTTGATAGACTTACTTACACAGCAAGAAATAGCTCTTGTTTCTAGTTTTGTGATTTAGCATAATTTCCTATCCATATAACAGGGCCAATAAAAAGCCCACTTAAAATCTCCATGAAGATATACATGGTATCAATTTATAACTGCCCATATTCTTTAGCAAATAGTAAAAGAAATGTAATCAAACAATTTACATGAAAATTTTAAGTTTTTCAAATTGAAAAATTTATCTGATTGAAAAGTATTAGAAAAATATTTAATACTGGGAAGGCAGGAAAAGCTTATTTTAGCTACATATAAACAACCACTCACCAAGGATTAAATGTCCCACCTTAAGAGACATACTTAAGCAAGGTAATTGTCTTTGCTAATATGTATTTGCTAATTTGCAGCATAGGTTTGTGGATATGTAGTATATGTTCACTTTAAACCTTTACATAAATAATTAGAGGATAAAATCATATGGTTCATGGACCCAGTTGTTTACATATGCAAATCAACTGACATTTTCTTAAATAGCTCATGAGATTGGTCTTTTGAGAAAATCAAAACACTTTCAGGGAAAGGCATCCTGATGAACATCTGTAGATAAATTAAACTAGTATATTTGTCCCTTACAACTATACATGATGTTATCATCTCTTTCTGAATACATTATCCATAGCTGACATTGTGAAGCATTTATTTGTTTGTTTTTTAAGAGCTCATTGCCGTGAGCGTGGACAGTGGGACTCCTACTTGTAATAGAAAGAGCAGATGGGAAGACGTTACCAACTACCAGACTTGTTTTTGTTTTACTCTTCACATCTGTACCAAAGTGCTTCATTTCCAATAAGTTGATAATTTAAGGACAAACGATTTCCCCCATGTGTGCTCTTCAACTTTGAATGTCTGGTGCTCAGTTAAACTTCATCTGTTTGCAGTTTTTTCCCTTACAAGGCGTTATTTTTAGCTTCCAAGCCTATTTAAAAAAGCACAAAAACTAGCTACAAGTCTATTTCTAAATGTTAACTCCCATTGAATTCATTATCACTCCAGAATGCCCAAACATAAGACCCTACAAATGTAGTCAAAATAAATTGCTAACGTGACGCCCTGTCTAAAGTTGAGGCCCAGATGTGACTAGAATGATTAGGATGTGGAGGGAAAAGTAGAAATATTTATATATCTATTTTCTTGCTTTACCTTAATCAAATTAACAGGCTATACTACATATTTGTGTTTTCTAATATCTAATAGAAATGTAAGTAAAAGAATTGCTGTGGCTTCCTTTACCACCTTCCCCCACATCGAGAAAAAACAGAAAACATATTTCCATCTTTTATAAATAAAATGGAGTCTAAATAATATTAATAGTTCCTCTTGCTAAACTCAAAGTTGGTAAATAGGGTAGAAATGGTTTATTAATTCTATCAATAATTGCTACACTGTGAACACTAAGAGGGAATAAAGACAATGTCATCTAACTCTTTCTTTATCATTATTTCTTTTGTCTTATTCCAAAGATCATCGTTAGAAATTCAGAAAATAGAGTTAACACAAAAGAACAATACAAAAATCATCATAACTTCTCACACAGAGAGAATGGTTGTTAATATTTTATCACAGTCTAATCTTTTCCCCGTGTACAATGTATACCTGTAATTAGGGTCATAGTATTTGTTGCACATACATTTTATATTCTGCTTTTATCACTTAATATATTATGAATATCTTCCAAATTTTCAAATATATATATAATACTATCCTAATTTTAATCGAGTAATTATTTTAAAATTCCACTATCATTGGGCATTTGTGCTCTAATTTTTCACTATTAGAAGCAGTGAACATCCGTGTACACCTATCTTTTTTTATACATCTGCTTCAGTAGGAGATTTTTCTAGAAATGGAATTGCTGGGTGTCAGTATAAACATTTTCATTGCTTGTGTTTCATTCTGCTAAATTGCCTTCCAGAAAGGTTGTCCCATTTTACAAATCAAACTTCAAGAAGTGAGAGTGTATAGCTCTCTGCACCCTCACAAATGAGATCTTTTAGATCCTTTTTGCCTATTAAACTTCACCATTCTTTTAATAGGCAATTCTCTTATTACTAGTGAGGCTGAACATATGCAAGCCCATGAGCATCCACATAAGCCCACCCATACATACCACACACACCAAGCATATCATATAAATAACTTATACTTTCTCAATATTATCTTCATTACCTTTGCTCATATTTCTATTAGGATATTTATTTTTCTTGCTGCCATATAAGAACATTTATATATAAAGGCACTAGTCCACTATCAAAATTTTCCAAATTCATCATTTTCCCTTTAATAACATATATTTTTGATTTACAAATGTTCCTAATTTATATACAGTCAAAAATATATTCTTTTATATATTCTACTTTTGTTTTTATTTTCACAAAAGCTCTTCTTTCTTCAAGTAAATATTTTCTGTATTTAACCATAGTATTATCTACATTCATCCCTAGCATTTGTGTATGGTTTTATCTTTATACCCAAGTCTTTGTTCTGATATGTATTCCAGTGAATGGTGTGATAGAGGGGATCAATTTATATTTTCCCCAAATACTTTTTCAGCTGTTCTATCAACACTTTGTGCTGATTTGAAATGTGTCTAACAGTAGAAAATTGAAAGAGCATTCATATCTCTCACCACTCACAAAAATTAATTCAAGATGGATCACAGACTTACAGCTAAGACATGAAACCATAAGAATTCTAGAAGAAAATGTTGGAAAAATTGTTCTAGATATTGGCCTAGGCAAAGAATTTATGAAGAAGACTCCAAGGGCAATCATAGCAAAAACAAAAATAAATAAATGGGACTTGATTAACTTAAAAAGCTTTTGCACAGCCAAGGAAACAATCAACAGAGCAAATAGACAACCTACAGAATGGGAGAAAATATTCATGTGCTATACATCCAATAAAGGGCTAATAACCATATTCTACAAAGAACTCAAGCATATCAGCAAGAAAAAAATCAAACAACCCCATTAAAAAGTGGGCAAAAGACATGAACAGAAGCTTTTCAAAGGATAGACTAATGGCCTATACATATATGAAAATATGTTCAATGTCACTAATCATCAGAGAAATGTAAATCAAAACCACAATGAGATATCACGTAACCCTAGTGAAAACGGCTTTTATCAAAAAGTCCCAAAACAACAGAGGTTGGTGTGGATGCCAAGAGACAGGAACACACATACACTGTTGGTGGGACGGCCATCGAGTGCAACCTCTGTGGAAAACTGTATGGAAATTCCTAAAGCAACTAAAAGTAGACCTACTATTTGACCCAGCAATCCCACTACTGGGTATTTACCCAAAGGAAAATAAGTCATTTTATCAAAAAGACACCTGCACTTGAATGTTTATTGCAGCACAATTCACAATTGCAAAGATGTGGAATCAACCCAAGTACCCATCAATTCATGAGTGGATTGATAAAATGTGGTCTATGTATACCATGGAGTACTACTCAGCCATAAATAGGATGAATTAATACCTTTTGCAACAATTTGGATTGAACTGGAGACCATTCTCCTAAGTGAAATATCTAAAGAATGGAAAAACAAACACCACATGCACTCACTATTAAAGTAGAACTAACTATCAGCACTCACATGCACAGATGGAAGTAAAACTCAATGGAAATCAGGCAGGTAGGAAGGGGGATGAGGGAATGGGTGAAATCCTACCTAATGGGTACAATTTACACTAGCTGGGTGATGGGCATACTTATAGCTTTGACTCAAGCAGTACCAAAGCAATCCATGTAACCAAACATTTATACCCCTGTGATATTCTGAAATTTAAAAAAAAAATTAGCTCTTCCTCTATCTGATACTTTTCATTCTCACAAATATACCAGGAGCAGCAATTGTGAACACTAGCCACCTATGTGATTAAAATTTTATAATACATGCTCAAAGGCATCAAAATCACCCTCGAGTCAACACAATCCCCATCATTCAAACAATTCCAGGGCAAAATTTATATATTCAAGTTCCTTTTAACTTCATGCACAATCCAACACCAAGCCAATGGGTACTTAGAACACAATATTCAGAAAACCAAGTCCAATATTCCTTTGTTTTAATGTTGTATCATCACATAATGATTATTTTTATATTAGTGAGATAAATTGACAATATAGAGAAGTACAGTTTAATGTGAATTTAATAGTTTCTTATAGCCAGAGGGCTACAAGATCCCCATCTTTCATAAGACTTAACTGTACTTCATATATAATCTAAGAAAGAATAGTGTAGAAACTTTCAAAAAGTCAAGACAAAAAAAATCACAACCTAGCAGGTGTGTCTTTGATGTTTTAAAAGCAGCCAAAACAATGTACTGGACAGGAAAATCTAAAGCAGACATATGGAATTTTGCCTGTTGTGAACCTTGTATGTGGGAGACTTATGCTACTATGTCTTGTGTATATAAATGGATTATATATAGAGCTTTAGAAAAAGAGTTCGATTTATCTTTAAAGTGTTTCTAAAGTGAAATAACTTTTTTAAGAGGTAAAAGTTAGACCCAGTACCAGTATTCGTGACAGCAAACTATCAGAGTTACATTCATTCTCACTTTCAAAGGCCATAAAAGCTATGTGATAGAACCAAATAGTCTTAAAATTAAGGGAGAGTGATTGATACTAGATTTAAGATTGAAAAGTTGCATTTCAGACGTAAGTAACTTAAAACAACACAAAAAAATTATCAAAAATTTAAAACTATTAGTATATTCTTCAGAGATTTTACTTTAATTCCAACTTTTTGCATAACTTCAAAAGTGTTATATGATAGACATGTATGTGATCATCACTGATTGCATACCCATGTAGCAAATTAGAAAGATCTGGGCTCCTGTGCCCCCACCCACCCTGTCTGAAGGATTGTCACAGCTCTGTGTGCACAAATTCAAGGAAGTCAGAGATTGAAATCTACAGTACAGCAAAAAGTCAATGGTGTTTCTGCAGTTGCGCCAGAAGGGGAAAAAAACGAAGGAGAATACAAAACAAATAACTTAAAATGACTGGAACATGAGATTGCTTGTGTTCGCTACTAAGTGAAGACTAAACTATTATGATTTCCTTCTGGCTTATGAGCATCTGGAAAGTACTCAAGGCTGGCTACTCAGGAAGCGGTTTTATTTTAAATACAATAGTTTTAGTTCAGTGGATACATGTAAACAGTTCTACTCAATCTGGCCTCTGCCTCACCCTGTGATCTATTCTATCACTTGGTTCTCCCACTACTTCACACCCAAACTGTCTTTCTTCTTGCTTTGCCACCATGCCAAGTTCTTTCCAATAGTAAGACTTTTATTTTAACTGTTCCCTCAGCCAGGAAGAGTCTTCATCCTGATGGTCACATTCTAGCTTCTCCATATCATTCAGGTTTCAATGACAAAGCACTACATCAGAAAAACCTTCTCTGAGTACCAACGTAAAGGAATTATCCTGTAATGATCACATCTCTCTATTTTAATCTCTCTATGGCACTTTAATTTTAATTTTCTCTGTAACACTCATTGTCTTATTTTCTTAGCCAATTACTTGTTTACTTGGTCTATACTCTTTACTGCAAGCTCCAAGAGGGAAGGAAGTTTTGTTGTTTTGTTTACTGCTCTATCTTCAGCATTTAGAACATTGTCATATACTAAGTGTTCAATAAATATTTTTTTAGCAAATATATTTAACTGGTTTGCATTTTTCTTTGTTTTAAAAACCAGTCAACTATGAATGATCCTGACTACGTCCAAGAACAGATTCGGTCTGAGAGACTATGTCTTATTTTGAACATAAACCTGCTCCGAAAATATTTTAGAATCAAAGAACTACATTTCTAATCAGATTTTTCTCACTCGTATTCTTGAACACAGTGAAGGTTAGACAAGAGTTCTTGTCTCTGCCTCCCAGTTGGATCTGGACTATTTATTATGTCTTTTATTGCCACAGTAAATAAGGCCATGGAAATGAAACAAACTTCGGTGTATGTAAGGAGGAAGTAGACTCCTGGACTCCTGCCCCACACCCCTCCTGGCTGAAGGACTGTCACAGATCCCTCTGTGCACACACATACAAGGAAGTCAGGGAATCTTTCCTTTGAATCATCTCAAAAATTAAGAGTTTACTGAACTGGAATTTAAGTTTAATCTAACTAAAAATGACAGTTCCTTGAGGAAAGGAACTTTTTGTCTCTTTGCCTTACTGCTGTATCGCCAGAGCCAGAACCTCCAAGAGTGCTCAGTGCATAGCAGGCATCTAATAAATATTTCTTGAAGGAATCAACAGATAAAAGAGTAAATGAATGAATATACACTAAGTTGCAAATACTGAATTAGAAACAAAGATGCTTACTTGCACAGGTTTGGTCTGCTTCTAAAGCCTTATGGTGAAACACAGACTACAATTAGAATTTATATTCCTACTTCTCAGGAATTCTGTATTGTGTGCTATTGATTGATCATAAGGTACCTGAGCAACAAAGAGCGTATAGACAATTTAGAAAACTTATCACTGATACCAGAAATGCTTGTAATAAGAAAATGGCTCAAATATCAAATGCCTTATAAAACTGGAAAGCCAAGAATATTGATCACTTATAATGAATTGTGTAAAAAAGGCTTTAAATCACTGTTCACTTATAACGTTGCTTTATTGTTATGGAATTTGAAGTATTTTGCAAAGCTATGAAAACAAATACCAAAAGAAAATAGCAATAGAAAAAATGTACACATCAGAATAAGTCAGGACTTAAAAGAATGTTAGAACAAAGATTTAACTGTTTTTTGGTTAAAACAGTGCCTAAATCAAAAAGAAAGAAAAATATAATCAGTTACTTTCAAAGGTTTTTCTAGCTTTAAGAACTTGAAAAAACAAAGTGCTTACATGAGTTTTCATACAAGGGACACAGAGGTAGTGAACAACGTCCACTACAACATTGTTACATTAAAAGTAGTAACAGCTTTTTGAAAGACTAATCCTTGTAACATTATTCAGTGTAATCTAAAAACACAAAAACAAATGACAAATCAGTAAAAGCAATTCTTTTAGGGCACGGAGTATAAGTGAGAAAATGGATCCAAATTTATAACTTTCTTATAGGTATGTCCAAGGCAAAAATCACTAGCCACTTGCAGCGACAAAGCACTTGAAATGTGACTAATGTGACTGAGGATCTGAATACCTAATTTTATTCAATTTTAATTAATTTAAATGTAAATAACCATATGTGGTCCAGTGCTATTTTATACTTAAATACACCATTCAGCACTCACCTAACTGCAGGCAGTAGAAAAGTAGTGCCTTGCCTCAAAATGTTAGTGGTTATTACTCCTCAGATCCCAAAAGTGGCTCCTTGGTAACATGGGTTTGAGAAATAATGTGTCTAAAGAAAAGTTAAACCAAAGGCTTCTTAAAAGTTTTAATACGCTGACATACTTCACTAAATTTCTAAGAAGGAAATACAATATGCAATTTTCCTTTGTTATAAAAATTGCCCATTAGAGACTGAATGTTTGTGTGTCCCCAAAATCCATATGCTGAAATCCTAATCCCCAATGTGATTGGGGGGTGGAGGGCTAGGAAGGTAATGAGGTCATGAGGGTGGAGCCCTCATGAGTGGGATTAGTGCCCCCATACAAAGAGACCCAAGAGAGCTCTCTGGATTTCTTTCTGCCATGTGAACATACAAAGGGAAGTCAACAGTCTGCAACCCAGAAGACCACCCTTACCAGAACCTATGTTGGCACATTGATCTCAGACTTCCAGCACCCAGAACTATGAAAAATAAATTCCTTCGGTTAATAAGCCATCCAGTCTATGGTAGTACAAACTAAGACAGCCCCCAATATATCAAAATTTAATATGACTTTGTTTGCATTTAAATATAGTAATCTTATCTAATGATTTATAAATTCACAATAACTGGTCTTAAAAGTACCATCATTCTCCCTCTTCAATTAATTTTCTATTATTTCATACACTGATGCAAAAGACAGCTACGTAAGGTAGTGATGTCAGCAAGATGTTGAACCATTTTATCATTATACCTACTTCTGGGTATTTATCCCCAAAGAATTTAAATCGGGATCTCCAAATGGTATCTGCATTCCCATATTCACTGAAGCATTATTCTCCATAACTAAGAGGCAGAAACAACCTAAATGTTCATCAATGTATGAATGGATAAAGAAAATGTATGTATATACAATAGAATATTATTCAGTCATAAAAAAGAAGGAAATCCTGTCATATGTTACAGCATGAATAAACATGGAGAAAGTATACTAACTGAAATAAGCCAGCCACTAAAGGACAAATACATATGATGCCACTTACATGATGTATGTAAAGTAGTCAGACTCACTGAAGCAGAAAGTAAAATATTGGTTGCCAGGGGCTGGGGTGAAGGGAAATGAAGAGGTGCTGTTCAATGAGTATAAAGTTTCAGCCATGCATGATGAAAAAGTTGGAGATCTGCTGTACAGCATTGTGCCTATAGTTAGCAATACTCTGCCGTACATTTAAAAAATTGATAAGAAGGGAGATCTCATGTTATGTGTTTTTCCCCACAATTTTTTTTTAAAAAGACAGCCATATAAAATACAGCTGAGATCTGCAAACATACTGATTTGTTCCTACTTTGAAACACAGAGAATACTTTTTTTGGAATAAAAGAACTTCTCTTCCACCTACTACTGGACTAGGAAAAAAAAGAGAGATCGTATATCTAAGTCTCCAGAAAAGTTGGAATGGAGAGAAGAAGGAGAAGAAAAGGGAGAGGAGAGAAAGAGATATCTTGTTTACATTAAATACTTAATCAAGCAGTATGCATATTGCCATGGAATATCAGGAAACAAAATTTGTAGCTGAGTATCCAAAAATTGTATAATTTGCTATTTTATCTTATATGGCAAACAATGAAATATGCATAAGCAATTAATAACACCTTTACCAAGCATGTCTTAAAACACCTCTAAAATACATAATATGTGCTACTATTCAAGGCATTATAAAAAGCTTCTTTCAGTTGGGAAAAAGGATAAAAATAAGGTCCCTGGCATCATGTAATTTAAAACAATCATCAATAGAAGAAAATTTAAGAGAAAATGGTAGAAATGGTGAGAGAACTTATAGGTGGTATCCTTAAAAAGTCATAAAAATCAAACTCTAAACTAATCTTACAATCCAATAGCAATGATCATTTTTGGTGTTAGCTGAATTTCTATTAAAGATTTTTTTTTCTCAATGTGGTATTTCAAATGTATTTCTACCTAAGTTCCTGACAGAGCAGTAGTTGACAAACAACTACACTATTGCTTGCTGTGCAGGCCTTCTTTTGTTGAATAAATGGCTTAATAAAAGTGTTTAGAGTAGAAAAGCATTCATGTTGAAAATGTGAAATGTCTTCTTAAATGGACAATTAAGCATTACCACATTTATGTGATGTGCATACATTTTTAAACATAAACTTTTAAGCAAGATTTAAACCAGCCTTGCAGATATATTCAAAATATAGGGTGTGATGGGGAAAGAATGCACAAAAATTTTACTACTGCCTAATAAAAAACCTTTTGTCACTATAACTTTAGAATAATGATTAGTTTTTAGAGTGATACAGGTATTGGTGCAATTGATGGTATTCTGTAAATTATATTATTATGTTCTTTATTTATTTCACATTTATGCCTCATTTGAGTTCACAATTAACAGGTGGGGTTTTGTCTATTTACTATTTGTTAAATTAGCACGATTATGAAGTAGTATGTAGGAACCAGAGTGATAAGCATTACGAAGCGTCATGAAACTAAATCTTCCCATTTAAGAATGGGCCAAACAATATACAAACAAATTTTAGTCTAATTGTTTGAGATATAATTAGTTATTTTTAATTTATATATTTAAAAAAATCAACCTCAAAAAGAGCTCATATGGCCAGGCGAGGTGGCTCACGCCTGTAATCCTAGCCCTCTGGGAGGCCGAGACGGGCGGATCACTCAAGGTCAGGAGTTCAAAACCAGCCTGAGCAAGAGCAAGACCCCGTCTCTACTAAAAAAAAATAGAAAGAAATTAATTGGCCAACTAAAAATATATAGAAAAAATTAGCCGGGCATGGCGGTGCATGCCTGTAGTCCCAGCTACTTGGGAGGCTGAGGCAGGAGGATCGCTTGAGCCCAGGAGTTTGACGTTGCTGTGAGCTAGGCTGACGCCACGGGACTCTAGCCTGGGCAACAGAGTGAGACTCTGTCTCCAAAAAAAAAAAAAAAAAAAAAAAAAAAAACGGCAATAATTTTTTTTAGGTCCAAAAAAATCATTTTTTTTTTTTTTTTTTTTTTATAAAAAAAAAAAACTAATTTTTTTTTTCA
>CAUYRT010022954.1:0-31306 GCA_963574885.1 Lepilemur ruficaudatus
AGATCAAGCCACAGAGTTTGGGAAGAGAATTATTAAGAGGCTTTGGGTTATCTTCAGAATATAGATTTCAGCAATACCAATTGTATGATTATTGCACATATTGAAGAATGCAGAGTCATCTCAAAATCTTGGAGTCTTAGTAGAAAATCTTATGAAATACAACCCTTCCTTCCTTCCTTCCTTCCTTCCTTCCTTCCTTCCTTCCTTCCTTCCTTCCTTCTTTCCTCCCTCCCTCCCTCCCTTCCTTCCTCCCTCCCTCCCTCCCTTCCTTCCTCCCTCCCTCCCTTCGTTCTTCCGTCCCTCCCTTCCTTCTTCCCTCCCTTCCTTTTTCCTTTCCTTTCCCTTCCCTTCCCTTCCCTTCCCTTCCCTTCCCTTCCCTTCCCTTCCCTTCCCTTCCCTTCCCTCCCCTCCCCTCCCCTCTCCTCTCCTTTCCTCTCCTTTCCTCTCCTTTCCTTTCCTTCTCTTCCTCCCTCCCTCCTTTACCCCCTCTTTCTTTTTATCCTTTTCTTTTTTCCCTCCCTTCCTTCCTTCCTTCCTTCCTTCCTTCCTTCCTTCCTTCCTTCCTTCCTTCCTTCCTTCCTTCTTTCCTTCCTTCCTTCCTTTCTCCCTGGTATATGATTATCAATATAGATAGGAATGAATTTCTAGTAGAGATACACTATCCTGGGAGAATGATTGAGGCTCTGGGGTTAACTACAAGATCTGCATTTTATAACGGCAGTGATACACTGGAAACTGTTCTGGTGAAGACACAAAACGTAATAGGAATTTGTTTCATGGGAGGAGATGTATCAGGAATTGGAGACCAGAAAAACAAAGATTAAGACAAAGGCTGGGAGTGGTTGAGGAGAAAGGTAACTCATTCAAATATCTGAAGGGTTGTCTTCCAAAAAATATTGTTGACTTTTTCTTTGCTGTATCGGACTGCAAAAACAGGACAAAGAGTTGGAAATTTAAGAGGTAACTTTTGGTCTCCATGAAAGAAATGGGCTCATAACTGAGCAGTAGAACCTGGGGATCTTTTAGGAGTGTGTTTCTTGCCATGCTAAGATTCAAAGCTTGCTTGATTTCAACATGAAAGCTGGAAAAGAAAGGCTGCAATTAGTACCTTCTAAACTGAAAAAGAAAGCTTCGTGATGCTATCACCCATTATAGGGGATGTTCTCACAGAGTTTGGGTTATTTCTTGTGGCAAGCCACAGACAATTCTGCCCATAGAAACCCCTAACTAGGCAAAATGGGAAATCTCCTAAGCACCCCAGAGCAGATACAGATAAGAAAAGATTGCTCTAGTGTAAACAGAGCAAAAAAATTTAACCCTCAACTACTTTGTAGTCTTTGTCCTCCTTATTTACTGGTTTGTGAATAAATCAAAGAGAAAGCGGGCTTGCCTCTAGTCCAAGTCAGGCTTCTCACACAAACTCAAACTCTGACGAGTATGGAGGTCTGGCCTACTCCACCTTTTCCCAGACACCTTGGGGCAATATTACCTCTTAATGATTGTCCTGAATGACCTCAAAAGCCCTCTCCAACTCCTCAATCTAATGACAATTATTTACACCCGTTATCTATTGATCTGTGAGGTTGCTATTCATAAAGCTGAAGCTCTTTGAAACCACAAAGTGAATAATTTACCACATCCTTGCTTCTTCATGTTTTGTTGATTGCTATCACATGCACATTTACTAAAATCAAAACAAAATAGAATAAAACACAAAAACAAACTCTGTCCCTTCCACAGAAAAATAATTTCACCTACTAAAAGGAGCAAATCTATACCTTCTTAGCAAGTCACTGAGCCGCTGGTTGCCTTATCTTGTCAATAGGTCTAGTGCATCTACCCGACCTACTTTCATAGAGTTTCTGGGATAGTTAATTAAAATATTTTACTTCAAAAGGCAAGAAACTTTAGTAAATCTTTAGTAAAATGTATGGTTTTTAAAAATAATGCTTCCATCCCACCATTCAACTCTAAAATAGTTTTTTGTCTTGTATAATAAATGCAAGAAGAAAAATGCATTTTGCAGCCAAAACTCTATTTCCATCTGAGGAAGCAGAGCAAGTAACTGGTACGTGGTGACGGGGGTAGGGGTTATCCTGCTGGGATAAGTTGGTGTTTGGTCATATTTTGTTTTAGCTCATGTCTAAGGGAGTCAAGAAAGGGCTGAGCAGGAAATAGCAGCTGCAGTTGTAAACCTTTCTGGGTATCAGATTTGGTAGAAAAAATTTAAAGAAGAGTCAAGATTTTTGTTATGTTTTGGTTTTGGCAGAGGTAAGAGAATGGGAGACTGGTTCTCCTCTTTTAGACTGAAGTTTAGAAAATGAACCTCCTGAGTGCAGTGATTTCTATTTCCAAACTGCTTTCATTTGTGGACACATACTGGTAAATGCCATAGTGATAAGAAAAGAAATTAAAATAGATTTCCTATTCTTGGTTTTAAAGTTGTTTCAGACAATTTTGTTGCAGGCAAAGATTGTGGTTGTAAAATTAGGCATGGTTATGAGCTGATATACCCATTTTGGCTCCTTCTGTTCCTCCTTCTCCTCCTCTGATTCACCCTCTTTTCCTGTCTCAGTGTCCTGCTCCTTCTCCTCCATTTTGGGCCATTTGAGAGAGGAGATGTGTAGCCTTGAAGTTACATTGACATTGATTAGATATTTAGCACCTATGAAAATGGTGCACCCTCAGTGACTTAGATTTCTCAGATCCTAGACATAATTGTACTTCAGTGACCCTGGGCCGATTCTCTGCTCATGCTGGTTTCCACATTACAGTGTCCTTGACTCATATATCCTTTGTGCAAATTGTAGCCTATTTACCCTTCCCCACCCTCCAGTCCCAGACTGTTGTTTAAGGAGCCATGCATGCACAATAAACATATAGGGAAATTCAAAGGAGTCATGTATGGAAGCAAATTTAGTTCTTGGGGAGATGATCAGGAAGCAAGGAAAAAGGGATATTTGACCTTCTGCAATATATTATTTATTAATCTGGGTAGCGGATATGGCTACTCATTGTATTCTTTATAATTTCTGTATGTTATATATGTTGCATGGTAAATTAATTTTTAGGAGTGAGCCTAATAGAACACATTTTTTTGTATCATATCAACCAAACCCTAGATTTTATATATGACAGGAAAAGCCAATGAATAGCAAATATTTATGACAGGAAAAATTATAAAATACTAAAATTTGAAATTATGAGCAAATTCTCCCTTATAGCAGATTGGGTGCAAGGGGATGGAGTCAGCCATCCATTCCAGAATTGGGTGGCAGACACACTATGCCACTTCTGCCAGTCATTACAATGAGTCACCTTCAAACCACTCTTGGACAACTGGTTGAAAATGAACATTTTCTAATAATTTGCTCATGAAATACTCATTTTATTTTTGAGGTTTACTATAGAAATTGTGAACTTAAGAGAATAGAATTTCAAGTTTGAAGAACTCTTTCAAACTTACCTGTTCAAGTGGTTCTTGATCTGTTGTTTTCTTCCACCAAACACTTTTTCAAAGAAACTGACTTCTATCATCACTAGGGAAAGAAGTCACTTTTCCCAAGGATGATATTGATAAGTTATTTGGAATTCTATTATATTTATCACTTATAGTAAGCTTCAAAACAAAAAAACATTTCCACTGGTTGTTCTTGGAGTAAGTTTTATATGTGTTATCTCTTGTGTTGAGTTGCATAGCTCTGTAACTTATGAAAAATATATTAAAACCAGGACAGGTTGTATGGAAATTAAAGAGAATGATGGAAAACACAGTTTTCAGGGGTCTGAAGTAGTGAAAACATTACTAATTTGTGTCATCTTTTTTTTCTTTAGCAAAAGCTAGACTCGTTGAAAAAAAAACAACCTGGATGAGAAATGAGAAATGGCAGCCAAGGCAGACCAATAGCACAGTTTATTTCCATCACCACAAAAATAAATAGCAGCATTATTCTTAAAGGAGAGTGGGCAATTCAAAAGGAATGCTGAAATAAAATAATAATATGTGAGCAAAGAAATATAGCACAAGCTGAAATCAAAACACACTATACTTCGGAAAGAAATTGTGTATAGCAAGTATGATACACATTTCTAAAGTAAAGATCAGTCATGAAAATATCATAGACCAAATGCTAAATTAAGGAAGTGATGTTAACTTTAGTTGTTTAGTTAAAACATTAATTTAGATTGCTGTAAGAGACTACAAAAATGAACCAAATAGTGCACTTTTATTTTCTAATAACATTATTAAAGAGACAGTCCACTGCGTCCCTTGGGGAATTTTGCAATGAAGCCCGTGTATGTAAATAATGATAGAGCTTAGTTAACAGACACGTGTTTAAAACAATTGCTGTTAGGAAGGAAGAGCCAAATGCAAAGTCTGTCAATGTCAACTCTATAAAGGCTTGCAATTCCCACTTATTAGAAAATGGATCTCTTCTCTATTTTCTTTTACATTATTCTAGGACTCTAAGGAGACACAAAGCACTTAGTACTGAAAACATAGATAATAATAAGTGATCATACTACACAAGGTAAAGTTTTCATGGGTATCTGAAGATTAAGTTAACTTAAATCTTAATATCATGGTCATCAATTAAGTGATCTCTGTATACCTAACATGTGTTAGTGGCACCATCCTACTTGAACCTATGATAGAAACCATGTTTTTTGTATGCAGATATGAAGGTAAGAATTGGGCAAGGCACTGCCAATGATAATATATTAGCTCTCTTGCCCTAAGCCAGAAAATTAATTCATTAGCTATTTATTGATATGTACATTATTTGTAGACCATTACGCTAGTTGCAAACAGTAAACTAAATATAAAAAAAAAGGTTCCTACTCTCAATATATTTATAGTCTACTAGGAAAGTTATAATGCTATACTATATTCTACAAGAGGATACTGGGAAAATGTAATTTAACATAATATAAGTTCCAGAGAAACAGTTGAAACATCACCATTATTTAATTCTAAATACATTTTCATCACACCCAGTAGAAACCCATAATCATTAAGCAGTCACTGCTAATTCATCTCAGCCCTGGCCACTGAATAATGTTGCTATGAACAGGAGTTTTTGTGGAACACATATGTTCAATTCTCTTAGTTAGACCTAGGAGTGAAATTGCTTGGTCATATAAGAACTCCATGGTTAGGTTTGGAGGAATTGCCTAATTGTTTTCCACAGTGGCTGAATCATTTATATTTCTATAAATAATGTATTAGTTTTCCAGTTCCTTCATATCCCACCAACACTTGTTATTTTCCATTTTTCAATTGCCCCCTGAAGTACTGATACCTGTACTATAAATAAAGGATATATATATATATATATATTTTTTTTTTTTTTACTGCCACCACTAAGATGAAGAATATGGGATGGGACGAGGGTAAATTAAAATACTGCAAATCCATTGTTCTTACCAAGATTCAGCTGCTGTTTCCTGATTAAATGTTCCCCTGATTTCTGCAGCATTTTGGTTAGTTTCCAGAGTCCCAAAAAAAGTCAATTCAGACAGTTTTTGTCAGCCGTTGTGTTGTTTTTACAAAGAGATGGAATTTTTAAGCTCCTTTCTCTGCCATTTTGCTCTGTTATAAATTTCTTTTGAAATAATTCACCTTGTAGACTTATTGGAATCCTGATGTGGTAGTTAAAAAAATTAGTATAACGTGATAGCTGAGGACATCCTCATTTCTTTTTAGTTATAACTGGCATTTTATTTTCATGATTTCCGGCTCATTTTCTCCCTAAACTATTCCAAAAAAGATTTGAGGTAACTTACATATATCCTAATGCCACTTAAGAAATCTATAGAGATAAAGAAGTTAGAAAAAGGTACCTATCAGAGCTAAATTGTCAGTTGAAGCCAGGAAAAAGAGTGCAGAAATGTACAATATAATACTATCTTCACATATGACATCATGACTATTTGGGATATAGTGAGTATATCAGGTTGGCTGAAATGAAAGATTCAGATGTGGAGTACTTTTGATCTGAATGAGGATAAGATTATTTTCTGGTATTGAAGAAATATAAATCATAATTTTGGAAAGGAATGGCTTATATCAAATTTCTGTAGTCTAAGAGTTTAAAATCATTTTCAACATTTTACCTCACTTCTCATAACTATATTGTTATAACATCATCAAATATTGTCTCCATTGCATAGGTAAGATCAAAGAATAAAAAATTATAAGTAAATAGTTTTGGTGCTAAAACAGAAACCAGAGCTGGCTCAATACAGTCTGATAATTATTCTGTTTTCTCATGCTTGGTAAGAAAACCACCAATTATGAGTGGCATACATGATAGTAGTACAAATGGGCATAGCACAATATCTAGCATACAATAAGTGCTCAGTAATGTTACTTCTTAAGACCTTTGATGCCCAGCTTCATCATTATTATCATTTATAGCATAACATTAATTAATTATTAAATGGACTAAATGCATTTTAAAGCAAAGTTGTACATTATTTTGTTAGTGCTCTATAAATTTCATTACTCATTCATTCAACATGTTTATTATGTATTTATTATGTATTAAAATTGTTTTTCTAACCATCCATCTACCCAACCATGCATTCACTCATTAAAAAAATATTTTTTAAACATTCTTATCAAGTGCTGGAGATAAAACTATGGGGGAAGATATAGCTCACTGCAGTTAATTTACCTACAGATGACTCGGGAAAGAAAACTTGTCATAATAGTAGGTGGCGAGTGTTAAAATAGGGAAGAGCATAATAAATTTTACAAGTAAATTGGAAGAAATTATGCAAGTAAATTCAAAGAGTACAAATTTTTTGTTTCGGTGGGGAGCAAAAAGAAATCAGCTAAGCCTTTGTGAAAACATCTTAGCTAAGCCCAAAAGATATTGATAAATTGAAGTGAGAATATATACATGTATACCAAGAAGAGGAAGCATGTGTAGAAAAGCCTCATGTTACATAAAATGGCAAGGTATTTGACGTAATTCAGTGTAACAAGCTACTGAGAGTGATGAAGGCAGCTGTTTGGCATGGGGTGGCAAAGTGGGCAGAGGCCAGGCCATAAAGGTCCTTTTATGCTACTCTGCTTAGTTTGGACTTTATCGTGAATCAAACGAAAAGCCATTGGTAATTTTAAACAGATTAGCTTAGGTATTCATTTTAGAAATACCACTCTGGCTACAGAATAAACAAATGTTTGCACAGAAGCAATTTTGAGCAGCTATACCAGTTAGAAGGCCATTGCAAGCTAGGTCATATTAATAGATAACAGCGGCTTGAAGTAGTGTAGTGTTGCTAGATATTGTAGATAGGATCTCCGGCTCTTCTCAGGCTCTTCTCAGGAAGAGGGTTCACTGCTTTAGGGCTGTTTGGAGCAATTGCTCCACCTGGGAAGAAGGATAAGTGTGGGCACTCCATTTTGGTGTTGCCCCACCCTTAATGCTATCCCAAGCAACTGTTACAACCTGAGGAAGGACGGAATGCTTTATCAATGTGGGAATGCCATAGCCCAGGTGTGATAGGATTTAGAAAATGATCATTATTATAATTATAATTATTGTGCCATTAGCTTGAATCTGCATTGTGGCTCAGCCCGCCACCCCCAGGTGAGCTTTCAGACAGGGAGCTCATATACAGAGATGGAATTTTGAAGAAACCTGGTGATCATTTGATAACATCCCAAACCTTCCAAGGGTCCTCCTCTCGACTGGGCTAATGAAAGGAAACAATCTGAGAAGTCAGAGCGAGAGAGGGTCTGTGAGTGAGTGAGTCAGTCAGTCTCTCTTCACTTGCAGAAATAGACCCATTTTGTTCTACAATAAAGAGCTGCTCTTGCGAAACGGCTTCCTGCATCAGGTTACTCTGTCACATCGGCCCTGCTGGTGATTTTTCCAAGAAAGGAGCCAGAGGACTGGGATAATAGTCTGGACTTGACACTTTGGTGTGTCTGATAATTCTTTGGCCAAGAGTACACCAAGACCCAAGGGCGGACTGCCACGCTGACAGCTGTGATGCCATGACTTGGATTCTGACATTTTTGGTGCTGTGACTCAGATTCGGACAGCATCAGTGGGAGAGATTGATAAATTCAAGACATGTTAAAAAGGAACACAAGATAAGACTTACTGATTTATTAGCTTAGAGAAGATGACTTCTGGTATTTGGTTTGGCCAATGGCAGGCATGCTGGAGAGACTCAGTTGAGAAACATGGAAAAAAACAAGGGAAGAAAAGCTGATGATGGGAGGAGTAGTAGATATATTGGGGGCATCCAAATGTAGACATATAATACGTTGTTCATCATGGCATTGTAACAGATACCATGGGCAATCCAAAAGCAAAACACGTCTCCCCAGTCCTCAATAACTTTACGGTTTGGTTAAGGAAATAATACATTTATATGTAAAAGTAAATGTAAAAGATGAGATCTCACTAGAGAGTAAAACAATTACATACACAGAGCCTATTACTATTTGCAGGGTATAAGTGAACTGTGGACAGGGTAGATGAGTGGGCAATTCGTGGGAATGGAGGACTGAAGCATAGTGAGAAACAAGTAGGATTCAGATAAGCAGGTATGAAGCAGGTTCACAATAGGGGAATTTATTGGGGGCTGGTAGGAGATATTTGTGGTAGGTGAAAATTGACAAGCAGTATTAGCCTCTCTTCATGTCACTAATGTCTATTTTATTTATTACTTTCAGAAGGTTTTTTGATTTTAGAAATTGTCCCTATTAAGCAAAGTATTTTCTAATTCTATTTTATTTTGAGAATGCAAGTGAGCATTTCTTTACCTACCAAGATGCTGTCTATTTTTTTTTTTTACGTTTTAAAAATGTGTGTGTAACTCACATTAAATATTATTATTCTGCAGCATTTAGACTCATAAAACAAGAAAGGAGGAAACATATTGAAGTTTGACTGCTTTAAAAGAATGAAAAATAATTGATTAAAATTGGATTCGAAATAATTCTTACTAATGACAATATGACCAGAGACAAATATTTTTTGAAGCTGAGAAACATTAAGTTTAGATCTAATAATACACAGTAATTTTTAAAACCATAATGTAATAGTGAAATAGTTAAAATTTAATTAACATTCAGTATTGCTACCAAAAGGCGATGACATTACAAATGGATTTAAAAGGATAAAGTGCAAATAAACTTTTAAAAATCAGATAACTGATGAGAAGAATCAGGAGAGTGATGAAATATTTGTTTGATTTATTCAATATTTATTCTAAGAAGTATTCAGCATACTTCTAATTTATAAATTTTTCTATGTATTCTGTGGATCAAGCATTATCCTAATTGTTCAATGGAACTATATAAACACATGTTACTACTGTTAAAATAGCTAATTGTCAACTGCTTTTAAATAATAAATGATGAAAAATATCATGGTAGCAACACCACTTCAACTTTGGTTTCTGAACATGAACAAGATCAAATGAAGGTATGGTCCATGTTTAATATGTACCAGATAAAGCTTATTAGAACAAAACCAAATTTAAACATGAAATATGATACATTTCAATCTGTAATAATGTCAAGAAAATGGCAATTCTGATTTTAAAAAAATCACAGGAGACAAGAACAGAAAGTATAAAGTAAAATAATTAAAATTCATATAAAATAAATTTATGCAAAGAATGAAAAGAACTGTGAAAATAACAATAATAACAATAAATTATTCAATAAATAAAATGTCACTGTACATTTAAGCTGATCATATTTGTATATGTCCTTCTCTCAACAATATTTTTCCACATGAATGTTTTGATATTTATCCTAATCATCTGGTATTTGCCAGATGTCTCCTATATTAAAATAAGTTGCTATTGCCAAGCATTAACTGTTCAAGTGACGAAATAAGGTGGATTCTCTGGTTGCAAATGGCAGTTATCATCCACTCTGATTTAGGAAGATTTCACAGAGCCAATGTAGGACTAATTGGATGCAATATACATGAGGGTCCTCTAGAGAGAGATTCATATTTTATTTCCTCACCCAAGCAGAGAATCATACTATGTGGCTTGTTAAAAATACCCATGGGGTGTGAAGGGTAAGAATCTATTTAAGCCTCAAAGTTTCCAAGAATTAAAATGGTATGGTTTTGAGTACATACTTCTATTTCATTAGGCAAAAATTGTGTGTTTTGTAATCAGAGCTGGCTTATGTCATTGCTTTAAAATAGTATCATTTGTGAATATGATGGTTTTACAGATGGAAACAATTTTAAGTTGCTTACACCTTGATTAATTGCTGGAATCTTAAGTTCTCTTTTTGCCTCACCAAAATGTTTATTATCATTACTTTTACATGAAAACAGCTGGTCAATTTAAAATTAGAAGTAGTTTGAATTTATTTTATATTAACACACAGAGACACATACATACACACAAACTGCCTTCCACCGTACACCAAATGGCTCTCCTGTGCAAACATAAACTTGAGAAAACTACTCATAAAATTAGTAAAGAAACCAAACCAAATCAAACCAAAAAAAAAAAAACCCCTCAGAAATTTATGTAATTGATAAATCACTGTTATGACATATGTCCTTCACCTGTTAAAATATATCATTGATGATTACAAGACAGTATTTTATAGAAACACTGAAGAGGAAAAATTCTGTATATTAAGTATACAGAATCTCAAACCTTCCAATAAAAGTCAATGTTTAAAATGTTTTTTCCATACCTTTTAAATTAAAAAGCAATGTACTAATAAAAAGATAGTTTAATTTGGATTTTCTTTAGTTTCTTTTCTTCATTATGTCTGAGTTGCTTATGAGTATTGTTGTAACTACAGGATGTGCAACAAGGAGAGAGAAGGAAAAATGAACAATCCAGTTAACATACTTTCTGACTTGTCAATTTCTGAATAATGGAGAGTTCACTGTATCATCCCTGCTAGTCATATATAGTAGGTGTTGATCCCTGAGGTTATGAAGCTTGTGTGCTTTCCAGTGAAGACAACTTTAAATCAGTAAGTCTACAAATTGTTAAAGTTTATATGTCTACAGATTGTGACAAGGGTGCTTGCAGATAACAACTTCAAAATCCACGAGGTCACTCTCAAATTTTGTGATCTCAGACTGCATTCATTTAGAGCCAATCAACTGATTTTTCAAACAAATCTGACCCTTTCAAGATTCATGTCATTATGCATCATTTTCTAATGTTCAAGATCGGCTATATCAGTCATGCCACATCGCTTTATATGTTAAGGGGAAAAAAATTGACACAATAAATTTTTCTCTACTAGCACATGAAGTATTAGTTAGAGACTCAAAAATAGTTTGACTCACATAACTCCTTAAATGAATTGTTTTAGTTTGTTTGCCTAAAAAGGATTAAATATGGTTAAGAGCACTATTTAGCCAGGGAGATGTGCTATATCTCTGGGCTATAGACTGTGACTTAGGTCAGATGACACTCTTCAGTGAGTTAATTTTGCATATGTCATTGCTGAAATAACTATTAAAATTATGAAATTATTTATCATGTAAAATATCATAACATCCAAGGGTTTCACAGGAAACATTAGACAGAGTCTAATGAATTAGACAGAGTCCCTGATGGAATGCTGCTGTCAGTGGGGAAATATCAACATGGGGCAGATGTTATTAAATTATAGCATGAATTGAAATTGAAGGATCAAGATGGTTTGAGGAGGGCTAGTTCTATTTATGACTTGCTTTTCGATCAACTCATTTGTCCTCTCTATCCCTTGCTTTCCTATTCTGCAACATGAGGGACTGAAATTAAGAAATGCTTTAGTTCTAACACTCCATGAGTCAACAGCCGACAGTAAAATGTGTCCAAAATATTACAATAGCAATGACACTAGGTATTTATGATGACCTACTCAATGGCAAATAAGATGTTAGAATTTTATTGGTATTACATACTTAAAATTTATAGCAATCCTTTGAGGTTGGCTTTGTTTTATCCATTTTACAGATGTGAGAACTAAGAATCACTTAGCAGGCAGATGACAACGCCTGAATTCAAACATGCGTTTTCTTGATTTCCAATATTCTTTCTGCTAAACATGGGTTATTGGTCGTAACAAATAAAAAATAAAAAAATGAGGCAGCTGTAAAGAAAAACAGCTTAATTTGGGAAAAGGAGACTTCTTAATGATATCTCTACTGCTGGAAAACCAACAACCTGGCCTATTGGCAAGACCAGTAGGCTCATGGCATCCTTGCTGAATAGCAATGGGCAACACCTAGTTCTATAATATGCTTTCTTAAAACACATCATTACTCAAAGTCATACCAAATTCTCATGCGAGAATGATGAAGGATAAGATCAGGAAGAGATTTCCAGGTATCTGGACACTGTAGATTTATAACTCTCGTTAAAATTCTCTAGGCAGCAAGGGTATGACCTAGAAAGATATACTGTGTGGAACAAACAGTGAATGGACTCCACTATGATGCAAAAAGGGGAACAGTAAAGAAACACACACAAAAAAGTGCTGTTACTGTGAAAAATATATAAAGAATGGAGCTTGTCCATGCACAAGGGCAGTGATGCCTAAGTTCATAGACTGATTTGGGTCATTAAAAACAAAAACAAAAAGCACTAAGCTGAAGATCTTCTCTGCTTTATCCAATCTGTAAGCAATGTCGCATAGTTAGGAAGAATAACAAACAACCCTACTCTCCTGAGCCAGGCCAACTTCAAAGGAAGAAACCAAGGATTATTTGCTTCATACGATACAGGTATCAGATACTAGAAATCCTATCAGTGAGATCAAAACTAGTATTCCTTGAAATTTTGTTATTGAGAAAAGATTGCATCAACACATAATTTCATTCCATTTGCCAGGTGATCACAGAATACTGAAAACGAGTATGGGTATTTGCTATCAACAGGGTCATCTGTTGATAAAGTCCTTCTTTCCCCTCAGTTTGTGCCCAAAATTAGGAATAAGTTTACTTAATTTTAAAGATTTAGTCAATTATAATTTAGTTCATTTTAAAATCAAATTGGAATTCAAACTTTTAGACATATTTACTTTTTTCCATTTATATAAGACAATATGTTTGTGTGGCTTGGATAGTCCTGAGGAAGGTTAAACAAGGAGGATTCTAGTATCGTCTATGTCTATTGTCTGTATTTACATGGCCTTTGGATGGTTAGTCAAACGGCTTCATCACGTAAAGGTTTTCAAGTATCATGTTGCTGAGTACCTGGAGTTGGTGTGTTATTAAGGCATTACTTCCAAAACTTCCCAGTGGAGACTTGCTGATGGATATGTACATTTTTACGTCAGTAGACTCTTGCACTATTAGCTATCATGTCCAATAATATGTAGTTTCTAGAACCCCAAATTACCAAATAATCTAGGCATTATTTTTTTTAAATGATGGCTTAAAAATCACCCAGGGTGGTAAAAGTAAACACAGAATAATATTTTGTGAACACCTGACCCTCAAGAATAACAACAGTGGCTCATGGGGATAAAAGTGTGCACACATAATTTTTCAGGTCAAAAAACCTGCTGAGAAGGTCTTTCCCTCTGGTATAACAAATCATGTCATTATGCTCACCCTTTCTTCGGGGTCAGGATGCCCACAGACTCTCTCAGAAACACAGCTGTTTCCTTTATGTGTTCCCCCAGAAGATTGAAATTTGCATAAACAAACCATTTGGATTTATTATTACCTAAAGGTTTACACTGTTCTTTGAAAATTAATTTATCTGAAGTGAAATATAGTAATATATTGGTTCAAAATTATTCAAGAGACTTTTTATCACCTATAGGAGAAATTTAAGATTCTTGGCATGGTATAAACTTGTCTTCAGTATCTGGTCCTTTTCTTTCTGTCCATCATTTCTGACTTCTCCCCTATCTCAAAACTTACACTCCAGCAAAACTAGGACATTTTATTGTTGCCTAAACATGGTGTGTTCGCTCATGTTTTGTGCTGCTCCATTTGGCTACAAGGCCACTTCCTTTCCCACACAGGTACCCAGGAAACATCTCTGGCCTCACCCGACTTTCTCCTGTGCTTCCACTGAAGCTCCTGTTTACCTCAAATGAGGAATGTTCATCATATATTTTTTTCACCCACGTGTTAAATGAAGAACTTTGGTAATCTAATTCCCAGAACTCTGTGCAGTGGTATGGCACAGAGGTTAAATGGAAGGGCTCTGATGAGAGATATAAATAAAAGCCATTTTAGCTGGGCGACTTTGAGCAAGTTCTTCTATTTCTCTGGGCTTTTTTCACTTGTAAGACAGGAGTAATCACTGTTCCTCCATTACAGGATTGTGAAAATCAAATGCTGAAATGCAGGTGACAATTAAGGAGAGTCACTGATACATAGTAAAAATGGTCAATACATATTTGTTTTTATAAATATTTTAAATACTGTTCAAATCCCTGGCTCAGGGAAGAAGCTTAGCAAATTTTTGTTGAATATGGATGGATGAATGAAGATAGGTTGAGTTAACTCTGACTTCTAATGTTGTCCTTATTTTTGTCTATCTATATGCATTGTCCACATGCCCCTCCACCAGGCCGTAACAGGTGTCCAGACACGAACTGACCCAGCTCAAACCACACTTCGCCATCCTTTAAATTTCCAGTGTCAATAGAAATTTACAAAAACAAACAAGCAAAACACAAGAAGCCCAAGTAAATTATAGTAGTTTAAACAGATTCACCTGGGAAATGTTAAAAATAGAATAATGTGTATTGGTGGCATTCAAGTTTTAGAGACTATTTTTGGGTGGTGTCTTCCACATCACTCTGCAGACATATTAATACAACACAGCTTCATCATATGGTTGGCTCCAGAAATCACATAGACCGGATTATAGCTTTTCAGACTTTAAAGTGCATAGGGACCACCTGATGACAAGTGGAAAGTATTCTGGTGAAAAATGCTGGTACATTTGTTGTTTCTCAGACCACATTAAGTGTAGCAGATCAGTGTGCAATTTTAAAACCAAAAGAATCAACTAGATACTTGTTAAAAATATGGACTTTGGAAACCCACCCACGAAATCATAATTTGGAATGAGTCCAGATGTCTGCATTCCTAACAATTACCCAAGCTATATCTCATGTAGGTGGTCTAAGGACTGTGTTTTGAAAATCACAGCACAAGAAATACAAGTTTCTTGAGGGCAGTCTTTTTGCCTTTAGTTTCTTTTGCCTACCAGAGTTCCTGCAACTTAACGGCTGCTAAAGTTATATTTGTTTTAGAAATGAAAGAAAAAAAATGAATAAACAAATTAGAATTTCACCTGAAATTTTATTTTATCTTATGCTATTGTATTATATTTATTTATTTATTTATTTATTTATTTGAGACAGTTTCTTGCTCTGTCACCCAGACTAGAGTGCAGTGGTGTCATCATAGTTCACTGCAACCTACAACTCCTGGGCTCAAGGGATCTTCCTGCCTCAGCTGTCCAAGTAGGTGGGACTACAGGCACATGCAACCAAGCTCAGCTATTTTTTTCTATTTTGGGTAGAGATGCAGTCTTGCTCTTGCTCAGGCTGGCCTCGAACTTCTGGCCTTAATTCATCCTCCCTCCGTGGCCTTCTAGAGTGCTAGGATTACAGGCATGAGCCACTGCACCTGGCCTCACCTAAAATTTTAGAAAAAAATGTATGGACGGGAAACAAAAAAGTATTTTTGTAACATGAATATATGTGTAATATATGTAAGTCTACAAAGATTTTCTATAACAACTTTAGTATATTTATTATCGATCTCCTTTGTTCACAATCCTCTAATTCTTCATTACAGGTAAATAACAATATTCAGGAATTACAAACTAAATGATAAAGCATAACTGTTAAGAAAATTTGTAACCAAACAAAACTGTTTTTAAGTTTATCAGCACACCACCTCTCCATATGCTGCTCCCTGCACCTCACATGATCTGTGTTTAACTAATGAGTTCTGGTCTGTGTTTGGCAGACAAATGACTCCCCTGACAGCTCAATTCAATTTGAAAAGTGAGAAGTATGACAATAGTCTCCATTGCTTCTCTCTCTCAGAAAAACCTCACATTGTCTTCTTTCAGAGATAGTTTCAGAGCTATCCTGAGGCCCGAAAAAGTGAGTGATGAGAGGTCTTTCATAGCGTGCAGATTTGGGACAGCTCACAGATGTATGTTCTTTCTATATTTTAAGGTGGTTTTGTGGTAGAAAATTGGGAGTTTTTTTAATTCGCTGAAAAGAACCTTACAAGAAAAATTTATATCCATATATTTAATTATAATATCCATATAGATAATAGGTTAATGAGCATAAAGTACCTTGAAAAAATAGTGATGTAAGACAAAAACTAATTATGGTCACATGCAGCATTTACTGAGGAGAATCTAAAAACTGGAAAGTAGTTTCTATGTTTAGCTGCTAGTGTAGAGATCACAGTGAGCATCACAGAGCCTCATCCCCATGCTTCCTTTGGTATCCCTTTAGAATTACGTGATAATAATTAAAAGGCACTTTTTAATTTTTTGGTGTTTAACAGGAACTGTAATAATTTGACTAAAATTTGCTGTTCTATAACAAAATAATAATTCTTACTACAATTCTCAATTATTTCTCACCAAAGAGCATTTTAGGGCTTAATTATATATATTTCTTATCTTTTAAGGGGACTCAATGATCTCTCCCTTTTATGTGGGAAACCTAAGAAAATATTAATCCCCATATATAGGTAGCATGGCACACAAATGTATCAGAGGAAAAAAGAACATGAAAATAAATTAGTAAGAATAATAGTTAATTTTATTTGATGCTAATTAGGTGTCAGTTATACTTTAATCATTTTATGTGTATAGACTTACTGAAATCCCACAACAGCCTTATAAAGTAGCTTCAGCATTTTACAATTGAGGAAAATGAGGCATAGAGTGGTTTGATTAGAGACTTCCTACCAATTTACATTCAGGGTATTTTAATTTTAAAGGAAGTGAGGAATGACCTGAATTATAAAAGCAGTATGTATTGTAATTACAGTCCAAGATTGGGTTGGCTGAGGAGATGAAATTGAAGAATTGTTTCATTTCATTTACTCCATAAGCAGTTTTTGGAAATTTACTATGTGCCAAATATAAAAATGGTTCTTAAAATATAAAGATAAATAAGCTTGAGTTTCCTCTTTCAAGATACATTGGAATTATAATTAATTATAAAAAATTAGTGATAATAAAAATAATATTGTAAAATATGATATTACAGAAACAATTATTTAAAATGTTGTGTTATAAAATTGGTTTCTAAGCATTTGCATAGAAACTCTGAGGAGATAGGACTCTGTTCTGCCTGATGGGGTAGAGATAGAAGTGGATAGGGAGAGAGGTAGAGAAAGGTTGAAGTTTAAGGTGGAGATTACAAGTTAAGTAGGAATTTTCCGGGCAGAAATAGCATGGCATATAGGTGAAGAAGAGCATAACATGTTGGGGCATGGAAAGGTTGGTCTCAGGGTGAGGAAGCAACTCTGCCTGGAGCACAGCACAGAAGGTGTTAAGGGTCAGTGTCAACCAGTATGACTGGCAGGGTGGCCATGTTTAGGCTGGGAAGGGCTTTACATGGTATGATTACATGAGCTTATCACACAGAGAACCCCTGACCGCACTTAAGTCTTAGTGAGATGACTCTGTAGGCAGTCGGAAAATGTAACAGGAATGGTTAGAATCTAAAGTCAGGGAGACCCATTCAGGTGCTCTGCAACAGGCAAGATGAAAGAACTAAAGTGATGACCACGAAAAAGGAGATAGAAGGAGAAGGTCTAGTGACTTACTAGAGATAGAACTGTCATGACCAGAGGGCAGTTGACTATCAGAAGTGAGGAAGAGTGAGAAGTCAAAGGCAATAGTACTATTAACTAATAAAGGTAGTATTACTATTAATATTAACTAATAATTATTGAGAGCTTACAATGTGTAAAATCTTTTTGAAACATTTTAAATGTCTTAATTAATTTAAGAGGGTCTTGAGTTTTAAGCTTGGAGAACCGAATGGTCACTCTCATTTCACATATAGAGAATAAAGGGGAAAGGGAAAATGTTGAGGGCAGTGAGAGATCATGTGCTTGGTTTTTGGAATGTCTGAGAAGCCCACGAAGCATTCAGGGGGTGATGTCTACTGTGCTGAGATTGGAGTCGGAGTGGGAGATAGAAATTTAGGGCTCTTGTTGTTTGTGTATCAATGATGCTTTATAGAACAAGAAGCAGGCAGAGAAAAGATCAGAATTCTGGGAAGATAAATAGTCATACTTAAGGGAAGAGAGAAAGAACAATAAATAATAAGCAAAATGAAGTGGAAGGAATATTGGGAGTAAAAAGGTAAGAAAGGTGAAAATTTAAAGAAAGATTCTGTGGTAAAAATGCCAATTTTTTAAATTCAATTACAGTTGGATGTGAACTAAAAATAAATAAAACTTTAGGGTTCGGAAAGTTCTTGGTAAATTTTAAGAGCACCATATCAGTAGCATGATGAATGTGAAAAAGAGAGAAAGAAGGAAGTGGAGGCCCAGTGAGCCGCAGCTGTGAGGGCTTTGGCACGGAGGAAGGAGTTGGAGCTGGAGGGCACAGACAGTAGTAGGACTAAAGTTTTGAAAAATATGGATCAACATTCACGCATGGCTGAGCAGACGGAGCCATTGGCGATGGAGATAAACCAAAGGAGCAGGTAGTGACAGAAGGTCAAGAGGGTGGAGGAGACAATTATCCATAAAGTAGGCTCCTGAGGGAGGCCACAGAGTAAGGGACTGGGTTTGCATAACAAAGCAATGTCGCACAGTGTTCATGACCTTGGAGTTTGAAGTCAAACAGTCCAGCCTCAGCCCTGGCTTTCCCGCTCCTCAACTGTGTGAACCACGTAGTTACTCAGCTTCTGTAGACCTGAGCTCCAAATCTGTCACATGGGAAGATAATAGGAACTACTCTTCGTGTTACCAGGAGGATCAACTGAGATAAGGTTTTGGAAGAACAGAGCACACTACTGTCAGGTAAGTGCCCTCCAAGAACGAACCGTTACATTCGGGAGAGAAACGCAGGGGGTCATTGTGGAACAGAATCAATAATCCTTGGGTTTAAAATAAGGAGAGAAAAGAGAACTAAAACTTTTATAAAGCCAACCTAATAATGAGCCTATATTCTAAATATACAGGAAATTTGATTTTATTATTTTAAAAATATTTTTATGAAGCAATTTATCAATATTCCACATCTCTAAGCAATATTAACACTCAGTTATTTGTTGCTAAGGGAAATAAATATTTTTTCTTTGTATTCTGAATCACACTGTTCACAAATATTTAACTTCAGAGAATTTTTTTTAGTCTCCCTATATAATGGTGCAAGGTACAGACTTAAGGGAATCATGATGAACTCTTTTCCAATAACTACACAGAAATGTATACTATTAAAATTTCAGATTTTTTACTTCTTCAACTCTTCCTTAAAAATGCCAGCTCCAGTGACATTCTCTGGAATGGGTTTCTGTGCTTTGCATAGTTTCTGTTCTTCTGTATAAAGATTCTTGGCATTTCGGTTAAAGAAAAAAAAAAGCAACTTCCAGAGTAACCCTCTATTGCTAAGAAAAATGGATTCCAGAATATTTCCTTCTATTGTTAGGAAATATTGCATGTTTTATCTTTTAGCCATTTTATCCTCACTCTCATGCTGACCACATTGAATTCAAAGAGTAATTTCTTCTCCCACTTCGATTCTTTTTTTAAAGAGTATTTTATAAAAAAAATTATATGTGATAGACTGAAGCTTTGTGCTCAGTCATCATAGTAAACACTGAAAATGGAATAATTCAGCCACAATACCTATTATTGTGGTAGTATATTACATATGTAATGGGTCTGTGTTTCAAAGAGATTTTTACAAGTGTTATGCAGTCTATACAGGAGCTAAGAACATCATGGCTATATTTCTGGTGATAAACCTGAGATGAAGAAAGCAAAATTAGTTTTCCCTAAATCAGACTGCAAGATTAGAAATACAAAAATACTAAAAGTTGCATTGTTCATATTATTAAGAAAAAAATACTCTTAAGGTATTTTTGAGAGCTTTTGTAAAGATTTACTCTTCCATGAAATCATTTGGAGAAAAGGATAAACAGAACAATTCAGCACCTTTTCTCTTTCTTTCTTTCATCAGCATCTTAAATAAATATCTATGAAGCTGCTTATATTTTACATACAATCTGGGTGCAGAATAATGCCTTCATATTAAAGAACATAATCTGGGAATTTCCCTCTGTTTATTTCATTGAAGGTCAACAGAAGTAAGAGAAATATTGATTAGATTGCAAATGCAAACTTATTGGAAGCAGTTAAATCAAGCAAACTCTAGTCATCTCTGATAAGCCAAGTAGATACGCAGTAAAACTTACCAGCTGTCAGTAAAGATTGAGCAATCAGTGCCAAGACGCCACATAAATGTTGTCCACAGTTAGTATCACATAAAATTATTCCACACTATTTTTCCTTGGCTCAAAATATACATTGAATTGACAGGAGAAACCATTCTCCCCTTGTGATTCTTCTAAGACTAGCACCTTGGGAAATATTCTTCTGGAGCAAAAGAAGTTAAGAGGCCTATTATGACTTTTGAGTATGTAGTAAGCCTTTTGCATGGTGGGTGTCTGGACTGCTTCCACATGAAAAATGTCTATGTGAGAAAGGTGGCAAATTCTTTACTTTAGAGGAGCTTTTAATTTAGGGACTACATGACAAAAGATTTTCAACGAAAATAGAATCCCCAGAATTATGAGGCTACATCCTAAAATAATAATCCAATTAAACATTAGAAAATAATTCCTTACACTACACATTGAATCTCATAGTTGGAAAATTATATTCTTAGGTCAACCCTTCTCTATGAGGTAAAACGTAGTCTAAGGTCAATATACAATTTCAGTGATTTTTCAGGCACCCATTTTGGGACAAGATTGAGAAAGAGGGACCAGATTTATCACCATGCCTGAAACAACTAAAAACAAAAACAAAATAAAAACAAACACAAATACAAAATCAAACCAAAGCCAAGGAACCAGATAAACTGTATGAAACAATGGTTCTCAAGACACTGATTGTCAGCCAGGGAAGGAGAGTGATTCCGAGAGATGAAAAGTAGTTAAGTGAGCCTTAAGTTTGCCTGAGCTTACTGACTAGAGAGACCACAGGACTTGGTACAAGGAAGAATTAGGCAGAACTCTTAGGTCTCCCTCAATTGACACAATAGTTATTGAAAGTCATGGAAGGTGGAGGCTGCGTGAGTTTGTGGGGCAGACCACTGGGAAGGTAAGGGCTGCATAGACAGGGCCCTCCAGTGACGTACAGAGTGTCCTTCTGAGTCTTAGGCTAAAGAAACTACTTGAAATGGGGAAACAACCATGGCTCATAATTCACAGGGCATTGAGTGGTATACTCAGAACATTTTTCCTCAAGAGTAAGGCAAAATTAGACCTAAATAAACACAGCTCTGATCTGCTAAACAAAGCTTAAAAGCAAGATGCAAGAAATCAAACTGTTTCCAAATAATAAATGTATTTTAGAATTAAGATTAATAATATTTATATGAATGCAAAAATATTCAACACCCCAAAATGATAAAATTGATAATCCTTGGTATCTATTCAAAAATTATCAGGCATTTAAAGAGCAGAAAATATGATTTATAATGAGAAAAATCAATTAAAACCTTCCAATAAATAACACCATAATGGAGTAGTATATAAGGACATTGAAACAATGTTTGAGAAGAAAAATATTGGATGGGATTAACAGTAGATTAGCATTACAGAGGAAGAGATTAATGATTGTAAAAACAAATAAATGGAAATTAACCAAAAGAAAACGGAGAAAAAAGATTGGAAAAAAAAAAATGAATGAAGCACTGGTGGATCCATGGGACAACTTCAAGCCAGCCAAATACACATACAATTTGAGGCTTGAAGGACAGAAGTGTAGGTATAGAAAAAATACTTGAAGAAATAATGACCAAAATGGTTTTCATATTTAATGAAAATTATAAATTCACAGCACTAAAAGGTTCAAAGTACTTCAATAACAAAAAGTAAGAAGAAAACTATACAAAGTCATATTGCAATCAAATTGCTTAAAACCATTGATAAATACAAAATCTTAAAAGCAGTTAGAGGAAAAAGATATAATAAATAGAAGGGAACAAAGACAGGCAGCCTTTCAGCAGAAACAATGTAATTCAGAAGGTGGTGAGTAATACCTTTAAAGCAATGAAAGAAAAGAAAAACAAAAAACTGCCAATTTAAAGTTCAGACTGTGTGAAAATAATTTTTAAAAATTACTGTGAGATAAAGACATTTTAAGGCACATCAAAGCTGAATTTCACAACTGACAGATCTTTAATACAAGATATATTAAAGGAAGTTTTCAGGCAAAAGGAAAATGATACCAGATGGAAACTGGGATCTGCACGTAGGAATGAAAAACACTGAAACATGGCAACTGTCTGAGCAAATAGACTTTCTTATTATTTAATTCTGTGTAAAAAGCAATAAACTGTTTAAATACCAACAACATGTTGCAGGGTTTATAACATATGTAGAAACAAAATGTCTGACAACAACAGCACAAAGGGTAGGACAGTACAAATGGAAGTATGCTTTTGGGAGGATCTTATTCTATATATGAAGAAGTATGCTATCAACTGAATTACGTTAAAGATATATGCGGGGAGACTTCTGGTTCCAAAATTGTGGCACTAAGGCAAGCCAGCTTGACAACCCTCTACAGAAAACCAAAACCAAATATATAGCACCAATTCTAGCACCAGTAATATCCCAGAACTTAAATATGAGGATGAAACAGTTCCCAGTGCCATAGAGAAGTGAAAAACTGTGAGCGGATGATAAAAGAATCCGACTTCCATATCTGTGATGCCCCTCTTCCCAATCTGCCCTACGCCAAGCACCCCCAACTCACAGTTTCTACACTGGAAAAAGGGACATTGAGGTGGACAACCAGCTTTCCTACCATCTTGGGTTTTCTCGCAGGATACCTGTCCCTGCCTGGATCCATGGGTAGTATCATAAGTGTCTGAAAAGAGAAAAATTCCTGAGGACAGCTAGAGACAAAAGGAGGAGATGGGACTACCATCCCCAGCCCTGGAAACTCTGCTCTGTGACTTAGCCACAGAAGACATCGTATCAGAGTGCCTGTTCAGCAGCACCGTGCTGCAGAAAGTATGTTCCACAGGTTCCTGAATATGAATCCCTAGCCAGCTTTCCCACACCGTCGGGATATCCTCTTTGAGACCTCCCTCATTTGGGAAGGGCAGCACTCTGAACCTTTGTAACCGCTGAGAAAAACCTGGGCTTAAGGTGCCACCTAGTGCCAAAAAGAAGGCAATGACCTAGTTGGGGGAGGGGGAAGACAGATATTCAAAAATTTCAAAGACTCTAAACAACCATATCAATAAAAACTTAAACAAGCCAGACAAAAAAAGACTAAAATAAATAACTAATCCATCAATGCAAAGGCATAGCTACACATCCACAAAGAACAATAGGAAATAGGAAAACTGTGATCTCCCAAAACAGAAAAAACAAGGAATCAGTGACTGACTCTGAAAGACGGGGAAACATGAGCTCTCTGACCAACAGTTAGTTGAATATAGCAGTTCTCAGGAAATGTAGTAATATCCAAGACAACACAAAAAAGCAATTCAGAAATTTACCAGAGATCCAGAGATTGAAATTGTGTATATATGTGTGTGTGTATGTATACATATATATAAAATAAATTGTGTGTGAGTATATATATATAATGAATTATATGTATATAAAATCAAACAGAAATACTGGAACTGAGATATACATTTGATGAACTGAAAAATTTATTAAAGGCTCTCAACAGCAGAATGGATTAAGCAGAGGAAAGAATCAGTGAGGTTGAAGACAGTCTATCTGATAATATACAGGCAGGGGAGAAAAATGAATAAAGAATGAAAGGAAGAAAGATCACCTACAAGATATAGAATATTACCTCAAAATATCTAATCTAAGAATTTTTGGTGTTCAAGAGGGAGTTGAGCAAGAGTGAGGGGTAGAAAGCTTATTTAAAAAATAACAGAAAACTTTTCACAACTTGAGAAAGTTTATACACACACATGCACACACAGAGAGAAAGAGAGAGAGAACAGAGAGAGAGAGAGATACAGACAGAGAGAGACAGAGAGAGAAAGGGCAGAGAACACCAAACACATTTGACCCAAATAAGACTACTCAAGGCATATAATAATCCAACTCTCAAAGATCAAGGACAAAAAGATGATCCTAAAAGCAGCAAGAGAATAGAAGAAAATAACATATAAAAAAGGTTCAGTTTGTCTGGTAACAGACTTCTCAAAAAATGGAAATGCCAGAAGGGAGTTAGATGACATTTCAAAGTGCTGAAAGAAAAAAAAGTGTCAACTAAGTCTAATATATCCAACAAAGCTATGCTTCATATGTGATGGAGAAATAAAGTCTTTTCCAAACAAAAGCTGAGAGAATTTACCACCACTAGACTGTCTCAGAAGAAATGCTAAAGAGAGTTTTTCAAGGAAGAAAAAAATACCAACACGTAAAAGGAAAATAACTTAAAGTATAAAACCCACTGGTAAAATTAAGTACACAGACAACACTGGAATACTCTAATACTGTAACTGTGGTGTACAATCCACTCACAAACCCAGTATGAAGCCTAAGAGACTAATCTATCAAAAACAATAATAGCTACAGTAATCTGTTAAGATATAGGCAATATAAAAATGTCAATTGAGATACCAAAAAGTCAAAATATGGGGGATATGAAAGGATGGAGATAAAAGGTAGAAGTTTGGGGGTTTATTTTAGGTTTTCTGTTTATTTCTATTCTTTTTTTAAAGATCCAAGATAAATTGTCATCTCTCTAAAATAACTTGTTATAGCTATAAGATGTTTTTTGTAAGCCTCATGGTGACCACAATGTAAAAACATATAATATTAATAGATATGCTAAAAATAAAAATCAATGAACTAAAACATACTTCCAGAGAAAATCACTTAAACATAAAGGAAGACATTAAAAAGGGAAGATAGGAAGAGAAACATTCCAAAACAACCAGGAAACAAGCAACAAAATGGCAGTAATAAGTTTTTACTTATTAATAATTACTCTGGATGTTAATGCACTCAGTAATTCTCCAGTCAAAAGACATAGAGTGGCTCAATGGATAAATAAACAATACTCAACTGTATTCTGCCTCCAAGAAACCCACATCAACTAAAAAGAAACACATAGACTGAAAGTGAATCGATTGAAAAAGATAGTCCATGAAAGTGGGCACTGAAACAGAGTATGTATGACTAGTTGTAATTATATCAGATAAAATAGATTACCAAGTTCAAAGGCTGTAAAAAGAGACAAAGAATGTCATTATAAAATGATAAAGGTATCAGTTTAGCAAGGGGATATAACCAATATAAATATCCATGCATTCAACACCAGAGAACCCAAATATATGAAGAAAACATTAGTAGATCGAAAGGGAGTGATAGACTACAATACAATAATAGTAGGAAACTTTAACACCTCACTCTTAGTAGTGAACAGATTATCCATACAAAAAGAAAATCAACTAAGAAACATCCAACTTTTTGGTAAATTTACTGAAAATCATTTATTTAAAAAAATAAAAAAAGAAACATCCAACTTAAACTATTCACAAGATCAAATAAGCCTAACTGATATTACAGATTATTTTATCCAACTGTTGCAGAATACACATTCTTTTGATCAGCACATGGAATACTCTCTAGAGTATACCATATCTTAGGCCACAAAATAAGCTTCAACAAATTAAAAAAATAGAAATTATATCAAGCATTTTTCCTGATCACATGGACTAAAACTAGAAATCAATAACAAGAGGACATTTAGAAATTACACAAACAAATGATAATTAACACATGCTCTTGAATGAGCAATGGATCAACGAAATAATTAAGAAGGAAATTGAAAAATTTCTTGAAACAAATGAAAATGGAAATAGAACACACCAAAATCTATAGGATATAGTAAAAACAATACTAAGAAGAAAGTATGCAACAATAATTGCCTACATCAAAAAAGTATAAAGACTTCAATAAATAACCTAACAATGAACCACAAGAAAGTACAAAAGTAAAAACAAACCAAACCTAAAATTAGTAGAAGGAAAGAAATAATAAAGATCAGAGCAGAAATAAATGAAATTGAGACAAAAAAATATACAGAAGACCAACAAAATGAAAAGCTGACTATTTGAAAATATAAACAAAATTGACAAACTTTTAGCTAGACGAAGAAAAAAGAGAGAGGACCCAAGCAAATAAAATCAGAAATGAAAAAAGAAACATAACTGAGACCACAGAAATAAAAAAATCATTAAAGACTGTTATGGACAACTATATGTCAAAAAATTGGAAAACCCTAAAAACATTGATAAATTCCTGGATATATACAATCTACAAAAATTGAACCATGAAGAAATAGAAAGTCTCAACAAACAAATAAATAATAACATCAAAGCTGTAATAAAAAAGTCTCCTATCAGAGAAAAGCCCAAACTTGGTGGATTCACTGCTGAATTCTATCAAATATGTAAAGAAGAACTATTACATGTTTGTTGATTTGTGTATGTTGAAACATCTTTGCATCCATGGGATGATTCCCAGTTGGTCATGGTAAATGATATTTTTAATATGTTGCTGAATTCAGTTTGCTACTATTTTGTTGAAGATTTTTACACCTGTGTTCATCAGTGATACTAATGTAGTTTTCTCTTTTTGTTGTGTCATTGTCTGATTTTAGTTTCAGGGTAATGCAGGTCTTGTAGAATGAGCTTGGAAATATTTCCTTATTTTTAACTTTTTAAAAGAGTTTGAGTAGAGTTGATATTATAAATATTAGCAAACTGAATTCAGCAGCACATTAAAAATATTCACCATGATGAACTGGTATTCATCCCAAGGATGCAAGGATGATTCAACATACACAAATCAACAAATATGATATATCACATTAACAGAACCAAGAACAACCTAATATGATCATTTCAATAGATTCTGTAAAAGCATTCTATAAAATTCTACATCCCTTTATGATAAAAACTCAACAAACTGACTACAGAAAGACTATACCTCAAAATAATAAAAGCCATATATGGCAAACCCATAGCCAGCATCATACTGAAAGAGGAAAATTTGAGATTCTGTTTTCTAAAATTTTGAACAAGATAAAGATGCTCACTCTCACCACTTTGGGCAGAGCAATTAAGCAAGAGAAAGAAATAGCATCCAAGTTGGAAAGGGAGAAGTCAAATTAGCCTTGTTCACAGATGACAAGATCTTTTTCTTTTCTTTTCTTTCTTTCTTTCTTTCTTTCTTTCTTTCTTTCTTTCTTTCTTTCTTTCTTTCTTTCTTTCTTTCTTTCTTTTTTTTTTTTTTTTTTGAGATATGATCCCCAAGCTGGGACCCTGATCATAGCTCACTGCAACCTCAAACTCCTACACTCAAGTGATCCTCCTGCATAAGCCTCCTGAGTAGCTGGGACTACAGGTGCAGACCACTATGCCTGGCTAATTATTATTATTTTTATTTTTTGTGTAGAGGTAGGGTCTTGCTATTTTGCCCAGACTAGTCTTGAAATCTTGGCCTCAATCAATTCTCCCTCCTTGGTTTCCCAAAATGTTGGGATTATAGATGTGAGTCACCACACACAGTCTGACATGATCTTATATTTAGAAAAACCTAAAAACTCCACCCAAAAACTGTTATAACTGATAAACAAATTCAGTAAAGTTGAAAGGTACAAAATCAACATACAAAAATTAGTAGCATTTATATATACCAACAGTAAACAATTTGAAAGAGGAAATCAATAAAACAATGCCATTTACAATAGCCATAAAGAGTATAACATTCCAAGGAATCAATTTAACCAACAAAATGAAAGATCTGTATAAGGAAAACTATAAAACAATGATAAAAGAAATATAAGAGGACATACTAAAATGAAAAATATCCCAGGCTTATAAACTGGAAGAATTAATATTGTTAAAATGATCATACTATCCAAAGTAAGCTACAAATTCAATGCAATTTCTATCAAAATACCAATGACATTCTTCATAGAAATAGAAAAAAATCCTAAAATTTTTATGGAATCACAAAAGTCTCTGAATAGCCAACACAATCCTCAACAAAAAGAGCAAAGTTGGTGGCATCACACTGCTAGATTTCAAAATATATTACAAAGCTATAGCAATCAAATCAGCACAGTACTATATAAACACAGATACATAGACCAATGGAATAGACTGGAGAACCCAGGTGTAAATCCATGTGTTTACAACCTATTCGTTATTGACAAAGGCACCAAGAACACACAATGGGGAAAGGACGGTCTTTTCAATAAATGATACTGAGAAAACTGGATAATCACATGGAAAAGAAACTTGACACCTATTTCTCACCACACACAAAAATTAATTCAAAATGGATTGAAACCTTAATCTAAGACCTAAAATTATGTAACTCTCGGAAGAAAATATTGTGGAAAGGCTCCAGGACATGAGTCTGGGAAAAAATTTTTTATATAAGACATCAAAAAGAGAGGCAACAGAGATTCTGAAAAATGGCGGATTAGGGGTGGCCTCCTGGCTCTCTGCTCTCAGAGTCACAGGCAAAACAGTCTGTCTTCTGCATGAGAGTGAAATCAACTTCCACAGGACCAGTTTCATAGACCTACAGAGAAACACCGTGGGACACTGGACTCTGGCAGAAAACAGAGGTGACTCAGAAAATTTCTCGCGGAGCCCAGAGAGTTGGACGCGTGCCTCAGGTGGGGACCCCGGACCCCGGCCTGGCTGGCCACAGCAGCTGCAGAGGGGCGTTTGATCCCCAGGGAGACAATCCTTCCCCCACCGCGCCCCACACCCATGCAGGCAGAGAAGTGGCTGAATACCGCAGGAAGCAGCGGTGCAGGCAGAGGGGTTGAATGGAGTAAAAACTGGAGCGGGGAACATTTTGAACTCCCCAGTGTGCTCCTCTGAGCCAACCCAGAGTGGGGGAGGACTGCAGTGGCTGCCACAGGAGTGAGTGCGGAAAGTGCCTGTTCACATCGGGAGGCTTCCAAGACTAGGATGGGAAGCATATACCTTGGAGGTAACCCTGTCCTGGGAACTCACTGAGGGTTTGGCAGGCACTGGAGAGACAGAGCCAGCATTCTTCCCTGCAGCTGAACAGTTGGGACTCGGAGGGCTGGGGTAGCTGTGGGCTGGGAGCGAGGATTGGAAGCTGCCCGCGTTCCCTCCCCCTCCCCCGGCTCTACGGGCACCTGCCACATTGGCTCTAAATTGCTGGCCGGACGGCTCTAACTAGGTGGTGGGTCACCTTCCTGTGGCCTGGGGACACTGAGTATTGCTCTGGAGGAGGGGTCACAGTCCTCCTTCCTGTCCTAGCCTGGAGAAGAGGGTCTGGCATTAGAAGACGGGGAAAATAGAAGGCTAGAGTCCTCTGATCCCCCTAACCCAGCAAAAGCTCCTCCCATTCCCACCGCTCAGGCTTTGCATCTGAAGGGGTGGATAGAGGAGTCTGTTGTCTTTCACCCCTGACATCGCAGGCTAGCCTTGGGCAGTTACCCACCCCAACCCAGAGGTCTGCACTCTGGGCCAAGGGCGGAACCCAACTGGGCAGAGCGGAGTTGCGAGGGAGATTACCTCACTAGTTGTGACCTGGGAAGACACTTCTGACCGCCCTCTCCTGCAACTCTGGCCCGGGGATATTGTGCCAAAGGGACTGACCCCTCCCTTGGGCGGAGATGGAAAGGAGATTGTTCTTCCTGAAACCCGGTCACCAGACTGGTTCCTCCCCTTTGCCTCTTCTTCCCTGCTGGAGGCTGAGGGATGGTAGAATCAGCCTACCAGATTTTGGTTCATAAGCCAGTTTTAGTATCTCCAATACTAGACAAAGTACCCAGATGAGAAAGAACCAGCAAAAGATCACAGGAAACATGAAAGATCAGAGAGAGAGGTCACCTCCAAAAGAAAATACTCGTTCACCTCCAACTGACACTATCATACACGATACAATTAAAGTAACAAAGGAAGAACTCCGAATATGTATTGTTAGAAAACTCAACGGTATTGAGGAGAAAATTGATTTCCAACATAGGGAAACCACAAGAATGATCCAGGAAATGAATGAAAAATTATCCAAAAAAATTGAATTGATAAAGAAGAATCAAACAGAAATCCTGGAAATGAAGGAAATATTCAGAGAGCTCCAAAACTCAATGGAAAGTCTTAAGAATAGAATAGAACAGGCAGAGGAGAGATTCTCAGCATTTGAAGACTATGTATATGCCCTCAACAAAGCAGAGGAAGAAAGGGAACACAGAAACAAGAGACAAGACCAAAGTTTACAAGAAGTATGGGATTATGTAAAAAAAACAGAACCTCCGGTTGATAGGGCTACCGGAGGGGGCAGAGGAACATTCACAAGGGCTGGAAAACTTATTTCATGAAATACTGGAGGAAAACATGCCAGGCCTAGCCAGAAATCTTGATATTCAGGTACAAGAAGCACACAGAACTCCTGGGAGATGCAACATGAAAAGGCAATCACCTCGTCACATGGTTATTAGACTGACCAAAGTAAATATGAAAGAAGCAATCCTACATGCAGCCAGACACAACAACAAATAAAGTTCAAATGCAGGCCTATCAGATTAACTGTGGATTTCTCATCTAAAACCCTACAAGCCAGAAGAGACTGGGTGCCTTTACTCAATCTTTTAAATCAGAATAAAGCCCAACCTAGAATTCTTTATCCGGCAAAATTAACTTTCATCTATGAGGGTGAAATAAAGTCCTTCTCAGACAAGCATTCTCTGTTGGAATTTGTGAAGACCAGACCAGCCCTACAGGGAATTTTTAGACCAGTCTTTCACACCGAACAAGGCAATAGATATGCTCCAAAGTAAAACCTTCAAAGAGTTAAAATCTAGAACTTAAACATTAGGATCGCACAAGAAGTTAAACAAAGGAACTGGACTTTACTGAACAATATGAATGGAAATCTTCCTCAAATTTCAATCCTTTCAATTAATGTTAATGGCTTAAACTGCCCCCTGAAGAGAAATAGACTGGCAGAGTGGATAAAAATCCACAGCCTAGTTATCTGCTGTATACAGGAAACACATCTAACCCACAAAGATGCTTTCCAGCTGAAGGTCAAGGGATGGAAAACTATCATCCAGGC